>RJWM01002193.1:0-134561 GCA_004363535.1 Dasyprocta punctata | reverse complement strand
GCTTCCTCACTGTCAAGTGGTTTTTCTTATCTGCAAAACAGGATTGCAGCAGTGCTACCTTCAGAGGGTAACTGTGAGGATGAAAGAGGCAAGCCACCAAGTGCTCCACTCTACACCTGGGGTGTAGAAAAGTTGAGACTCCAAAGTGTTTCTTATGATGATGATGGTGAGAAGGGCCATGAGGAGGAGAAAGAGGTAGTGTAGGCTATCATGGCGAAAAGCATCTCTCTACACTGGTGTGGCTGGCTGACAGATCTTTCCCTGCCTGGGCAGCTGTACCCAGGCACCCTGAAAATGATCCCATTCTTCTATGCCTGTTTTGGGGTTCACCTAGTTTGCTCCCACAGCCCTACGTACTGCTTTATCTTATTAAGGACCCTAAAGTTCCCTGGGACTGTTCTGCTTAGAATGCTACCTTACACTTGATGCTTCTTTTCTTCTTTATTGTACAGAGTTGATTAACAGATATTTTTAAAGATCAACAGAAATAAACATCAGTTTTTGTGCAGACAGCTTTCAGTATGGGTGTTCTTATCTGAGTTGGTCTCTTTCAAGCGATAGCTCAAGGACACCGGAAAATGACTGTGCTGCTTTTCCTAGTTTTTCCTCCACATTTCTAGCTGGCTAGAAGATAAACTAAGAGAAGGAATACGATCAAGTGGAAAATTTACATGGCCCAGGATGAAAATGGCACATTTTACTTTCCTCACATCCTATTGGCCAGAGCCAAGTCACATGACCATATCTGTACTGAAAGGGATGCTGGGAACTGTAGTGTAGCTGTTTTTCCAGAAGAACAGGAAATGGGACTTGGTAAATACCTAATAATCTCTGTTACACTTGTTTTCCCTGTTCATTCTTGGCTGAGACAGTGATACCCCAGTTTGTACTACTCTGACCCCACACCTCCAGGCTAATCCTAATCCCAGCTCTGTCACTGGCTTCTGAGATTTCATTCAGAGCTACTACACCTACCCCAGTCCTTCTATCCCCTCTCCATAGTGAAAAATAAAAGGACCTCTGGATGTCAGATTCAAAACCAGCACATCACCTGGATCCTGGGAATCCCTGCACTAAAGGGTGCTTTTCTTACCACCTAAAAATGGAGACGCTCTTGACCCCTGGCTTAGAGGAGGATCTGTACCCACCCCTTCTTTTCTCTTTTGTCCTTTGCTCATCCCGATCTGGGTCATACCCATTTGTGCTTGGTGTTGGTTTGTTTTATTTTAAAATCCAAACCAATTAAAAATATATTTTGTAGAGGTGTTCAGAAAAAAAAAAATGTCTTTCACCTCAGCTGAGAATTCTGCCTGCCCAATTTCACCTGGACAAGAATTGAAACCGACAACATGATACTAATTGGGGAATTCGAGCAGTCCCTTCTGTGTGGCATGGGGTTGAATAGACTAGCTGCCCGTGCGGATACTCACATTTGTCCTTACCTGAAGCGGACATTCCAAGTGGTGGCAACTCAGACAGACCAAGCAAGGCAGTCAAGGTGCATTTGGAAACAAGCCAAAAGGTCTGTTAATCTTCTACCCTGGAGCTTGACCTATGCAGACTACACAATGGGTTCCCTGAAGCCCTCCTCTACAGAGTCACCACAGTCCTTTCCTACCAATCTCCTGGTCAGATGACCACTGGAAACCTTCAGGGAGTAATATAGGGCTGGGGCTCTCTGCCATAAAGACTTGGTTCAAATGCTTCCCCTTCATTAATTGGCCTTGTGATTGGAGCTAAGTGATAATTTAACTGATGGTCAGATTTCTCATCTTAAAATTAGGTCAATAATGCCAAGAGGCAACAGAATTTATCTTTAATGTGTGGTTTCAGTGCCGACCCCAGCACCTAGTAGTCTCTTTCCTTCCCTCCTGTAAGGAAACACCACATCCCACCCAAGGGATGGGCTAGGATGTGCTTTCAAAGGCTCAGGGATGTGGTATCTGCCACTGACTTGCTTCTCCTTAGATTCAAGGGAGTTGGCTGTGCTCAAATTAAGCAGAAGGAGTCTCACTGTCAGCAGGGAGCCGATCCCTGGCAAATGCAGCCTCTGGAACCCATAATGATGGCTCTTCCTTGGCAAATCCTAGTCTAGCACCAAGCCCAGGAAAGGACCAAGAGTGCCAAAACAGGTCCAAAAACCGTTGTTCATGCAAACTTTTGAAGTAAACTATTGTCTTGTTTATCAAACACATAGCCAGTAAGATAATAATGGTTATTGATCTTATGGCACCTACATGGGGATAGTAGCGTGGTATGCTGGGGTAGATTCAACAGTGCTGGGTGGCTTCCTGGGACAAGATACAGGGACACAAGGGCGGGTCACAGTTGCACTGGGATGGTACACAGTGTGCTGACTCATCCACAGGAACAGCAAGATGGTATAGAAGTGTGGGGGGATGGTGCGCAGGGATGCTCCACAGGAACTTCAGGATGGTATACAGGTGGGCTGACAGGTGCACAGTTATCCCAGAATGGGATACAGATACAACAGAGCAGTACCTGGCCATGGGCAACAGGAGCATGGTGGTGAGCACTAGGATAGAAATGAGGACATTGGACAGAACACTAAGGTGTTCCACAGACTGGCAAGCTGGGATGGTAATTCTAAGATTCCATAAATAAGGAGGCTAAATGAACTCTAGAAAGGGCCCGATTATCACTCCCTTTCAGACTCACCCCCACTCCTGATCCTGTGACTCATGATGTTGATTTTCTTCTCCAATCATGCATGAGGGTAGCATAGACTTTGCAAATCATCTACCTCTCCTTAGTCGCGTCCCACCACTCTTGGTGCTGTTACCTTGAGCAGTTCCCTGAGCTTCCCAGACTTTGCCACATTCTCTCTTCTGGAAATGAGAAAATTAAAAGCCTCCTTTGCAGGTTCATACATAATAAACTCAGTAACATACAAAAAAATTATCACTGTGGGACCCCTGTGATTATTATTAGTGGTTATAAACTATAGGACAAGGGCATGGGAAGGAGGACTTGGAAGTTTGGATGAAGCTTGAAATTTGGGTTTCATATTCAGTAACCCAGTTTCCCTAGGCAAGTTATTCTAGAAGTTCTAGTCTTATCTATAAAAGACAGTTAATATTGCTTAGTTCTAAGTATTTATTTTTTTAATAAGTTGTTTCATTGTGCAGTGAATTTCAGGCAGTTTTCGAGACCTCCCATAATAAATAAGATGCAAATAAATAAACACCTCAAGGTGAAGCGGGGAGCTGGGGTAGAAGAAAGAAACAATCCCAGTCGTCAAACTTTAAGAACCAAGCACACATAAAGCATCTGAGATTGTGCTCGCAGTGTCGTAGGAGCTCAATAAATGTTTGCTTCCCTCTGGGTAGGAATGCAGGCTTTCAAAGTAGCTTTCTTTTGCTGGAAGAAAACATGAGGGAAAGGATGTTTTTTAGCCAGGAGATCCAAGCTTCCTTAGTTGGGCTCCTTCCCTCTGGGCAAAGACCACTGGGCTGGTCCTAGTATGAGATGACAGAAAGCCACTTCTGTTTCTGTGTCCAGCAATTCTGAACTCCTTGGACTCATGCTCTCAGATCCTATGGTTTCAGAGTGGCATCTTTCAGCTGCAATGAACAACAGAGGCATACATGGTCATTAAAATGATCCAGTGCAAAAAAAAAAAAAAAAAAAAAAAAAAAAGATCCAGTGCTACTTTCCCCCAAGAAGAGGACCATTGCTGACAGCTCTGTCCCCTGCCAAGTTCAAATTAAGGTAATTACAGCAGTTCCCTCCCTGGGCCCTTTCAACCATTACTCCTGTCCTTGTTCCCTTCTTGCTCTGGAGTGTTCTGGGGACATCTATTGGCTTTGTCAAAAACGCTTGATGTCCTTAGGTGGGGCTGGTCGCTCATGGCAGGCGGGGTGGCATTTGACCTTCTGGGACAAGACACCCAGCAGAGAGCTTCAGGATGGCTATGGAAGATAGCGTGAATCTCGGAGGCAGCCTCATGAGCTCTTATAATAGGAAATCACATTTTTAAAAAATGTCAGTGATGGAGACACCAAAGCTCAGACATGATGGCTGCATTGCCTAAGGTTACACGGGGAGTGGGTGACAGCCGCTCTCCACCGCGTGACACCACATCTACTCACTCACTGTCATCCTGTCAACCTCACCAGTCGTGTCTGTCCTCTCTCCTGCTCCTGGCATGCACTGGAATACCCAGTCCTCTCACTTCACCTTCACGACTGTCCAAAGAGAGAGACTCTCTTGTCCTTCGCATTTGGAAGAGGATGAAATCAAGGGTTTGAGGCTCACAGAGAACAAGTAAATTTGCCAAGACCACAGTGCAAGGAAGCAATATGGTCAGGAGGCAAATCCAAGTCTATGTCGCTGCTCTTAACCCTGTATTTCACTGACGTCCACAGACACTTAATTTAATTGCTTCAACTTTTTATTAATGAAATTTCAAACACTAAGTATTTTACTAGAGTCTTACTGCTGTGTTGCAAAGCTCTACCAAATTACAGCTTAAACAATCCCCGAGCTTTGTTTTAGAGTCTGTGAGTCAGGAGCCTGAATGTAGATTCCCTTGGGACCCTGCTCAAGCTTTTGTGCGGTTACAACCAAGGAGGTTTCATTGCAAGCTCAAGGTGTTTTTCTAAGCTCACAAGGTTTTTGATGGAACTCCTTTCCTTTCAGCAGCAGACCTCAGGCAGGCTTGCCTCTTCAAGGCCAGCAGAGAGTGACGCTGCTGCTTTGAGCCTGAGAATTCAAGGAAGCCTAAGTCTGCCTCCAAGGACTCGCCTGATTGTGTCAGTCTTTGGATTATCTCAAAGAGATTAAGGACCTTAACAATGTCTGTAGAATCCCTTAACCTTTGCCATGTAGTGGGACACAATCAAGGCAAATATCCTCCTATTCTCAGACTGTGAGCCTGTCCCCAACC
Organism: Dasyprocta punctata; assembly: GCA_004363535.1. Lineage (NCBI taxonomy): Eukaryota > Metazoa > Chordata > Mammalia > Rodentia > Dasyproctidae > Dasyprocta > Dasyprocta punctata. Next base: position 129,652 of record RJWM01002193.1, on the reverse strand, counting down.
CCAAACAGAGAAGACCCCACAAAGGTGTGGGACACGGGAGCCACCCAAGAATTCTGCCTGCAGCAGAAGTGACAGACCTTCACATACTCAGCACAGAGCCCTGAAAACCATCACCATTCTGCCACGCTTGGTACATCCCCCACTCCCACTTAGTCATTATGCGTTTTTGCAGAATTTAAGGCAGAACGTGTATACATTGCTATGTATACCTTTTAGAGATCCAATTTTGACAAAAGGATGCATGCCACAGGACCCACACCTTCAGGGTCACTTAGAATAGTTTCATCTCTCTAGAGAGTCTTTCATGGTCTTCCAGTCATATATATACTCGGTTTATGAACTTCATTCTATGATTCTGGGGAGTATGGGCACATTCGTGTTCATGTGGGGAAGATGGTCGTGTTGCTATTTATCTCTCGATGTGGACTTCACAAATGCAAAGAAAATTTTTCCAAACACTTCTGTTTGCCAAAACAGAAGCAAGGTATTACAATATATATATAACTTTTCCTAGTCATATATATAAATATGAATATGAAGTCAGATCACGAAATGTGGTTAACATTTAAATATAGAATATATGACAATAAAAAGGCACAGTGCCATTAATCACCCTCCAAAGACCCCCTCCTCAGACACACTTACCCCGTCATTCCTGCCTCTTTCTGAAGCCCTTCTGGAAGTCCACCTTCATGAGTGTCTTTAGTTGTGCTGTCATGGCTGACGCAATGTCCTGAATGAATTCAAAATGTTTCCCTTTCATTGTCATTTAGACTTTGGGGAAGAGCCAGAAGTCACACAGTGCCAGATCCGGTGAATAAGGCAGATGAGGATGCACCATCATGTTTTTATTTGACAGAATTGCCATAAATGCTTGATAATAAGGGGTGATTAAAAAGTGCTATAGAATAAAATATAGATTACAGTAAAATACACACTGCCTTAATCCCCCTCAAAACACTCCCCCTCAATTTTGAACATACTTATGCCATGGTTCTTGGCAATGTCTCTTATACTGTAATAAGTTTTTAAAACTTAAATAGTCTCATATTTTCTAATCACTGTCTAGCTACCTACTTTATTTCATTTATCTATCTACATACATACATATGTCTTCTAATCTTTAAAAAAGCTATTGTGTCAGAAGTGCCAAGTATGACTTCTAGCAGGAAGCAGGCTATTGATCCTGGTACTTTCACTCCAATTCTAACTCCAAGTCCATGTTCTTTATCAGATAACACAAAGGCGTAGAAAAGGGGCCCAGCTGAACTGCACCTGCCATGGAGAAGGGACTTCCAGAAATTCTTCTGCCTGGATGCCAGGGTGCCCTGCTCTGTGCATTGCCTTCCCCCTAGGGTTCCACGTGTCCCTGTCATTAGCTCTGCCCCCAGTGGTGTTTGGATTGCACGGTAGGGCTGTGATCTCTGGGGGATGAATCCACACATCCCCCATTGCCGAGGTGCGTAGTGGCATCTGGCAATGGCCAATCGCCCCAAGTTGCTCACAAGAAACAACCTGGTGTAGGGAAGATAAGGAATGCAAAGGCCATTCCAGCTTTGTGAATTGGAGCCCTGTCCTTTTACCTCGGAGGCCCCCTTTCTGGTCTCTGAGCCCAGCACACCCTAGCCCTCATGGGGTCGCTGCCAGTGTGCTCTTCATGGCAGGCGGCACCAGGGCGCCCCGCATTCCCCGCCCCTTCCCCTTCCCACGTGTGTGCCTCTGTCCTGCCTGGCAGCTCTCGCTTACACCCGAATGTAGATGAGTGGTCAGAATATGTGCATTAATCAGATAGCATTTCTGCCCTTTGCGAGGGAGCTTCGCATTTTTAGAAATAAAAACAGCATAGGACAAGCAAGAGTAATTTCCTCCAAAGAGGCAAACACAAAATGTGTTAAGGCGTCCGGTGGGATCATCTTCTTCCAGCCCATCTGGAAATGTTTGGAGGAACAGGTAGCCCCAACTCTAACTGAAAGACTATAAACTACTCCAGCACAGCCCCCAGCCCTTCCATCCCTCCCCCTCCTCATCTCTCCTCCATCTCCCTCTCCTCTTGTCCTCACACTTTGCTTTCCCTGCTTTCCTGATAGACACAGTGTCACTCATCTGTACAAAATAAACTGTCTGTTTTGATTCGTCCCCACCTGACTACTTTATAAATGATATCCCAGCCCCCAAGAGCCTGGAGACATCGTGAGAAGAATCTCACAAACGGTAACCTGGGTGATTTCTCATTTAATTTTTTTTTTATTTTTTTAATTTAAAACTCAAAAATGCCATTAAAACCTTCACCCAGATCAGCTGTATCTTTAAGTGTAAAATCCATTTTAGTCGTCAGAGCTCGAGATATGGTTAAGTACTTATTTTTATTGTCTGTCTGGGCATGGTTTTCAACTGCAGGTGGAGAATAAATCAATAAAGTCATAAAGGCGTGCTCATCCGGTGCCCTTTCCCCAGCCTGCTCTGTCACACCAGCGCTCAGGTCAGTGGCTGAGATCCGCACATCCTGAATTGTCCCGAGTGGAGAAGGTTATGCGTGGCTCTCGGTCTGATGGTTTGTCTGTCGCTATCGGCCCAGGCTACACATTCTTTCTGTGGACCTCCCAGCTCTGTGCAGGGACCCTCCACTGACCGTTTGCTTCATCCCCAGAGCTCCAGGGAGAAACCACGAGCAAGTCTTTCCCATCTGAAAAGGCCCAACCATGGAGCCTGCCCTTGGCTACTTACCCTGCCCTGTTGTGGGAGGAAGCTCAGGGAACAACCATTGTCACATTAGGAGTCTGTGTTGCCCTCTTGTCCCTCAGCCTCCTGGGAGTTCTTGTTCACCTAATCTGCATACAGACACCTCAGGCTTGCGAAGAGAAACAAAAGCTCCCCCCTCCAGAGAGAATGAGGCTGCCCTGGAGCTTCTCTCCCAGCATGTGACCACGAGAGTCACCATTTGGAGCTGGGACCTGGGTAAAGGGACAGAACTGAAGGTGTGTTCTACCCAGGGCTCTGTTCCTTGACACTTTACCAAAACAGGTGTCCCCAGTTGCACCCCTTGTCTGATTTATTTTCTTTATAGTCCTCCTCGTAATCTGTAGTGTGGGTGCTTACTCCTTCCAGTCCATCCTTCCCACCAGAACGAAAGGGGCATCAGGACAGGAGCCGGTCCCCTGGTGGAGACTCCCTGTGGGGCAGCTCTCGGGGCACAGCTTCTCAGTGCCCATCTGGCTGAAGCCCTCTGTGCCTGGAATCGACACTCTTATCACTTGTGTCCTAGCTCAGACTGGCACTGTTCCTTTTCTGTAAGCAGCATCATTGAGATATACTGTGTATCAATAAATATATATATGTTAAAGTTCACTAATTTAAAGTGTGAAATTTAATGGGTTTCAGTATATACATATAGAGAGAGTTGTGCAACCACTACCCTATTCTAATTTTAGAACATTCTTACCGGCCCAGAGGGAAACCCCATACCCATTAGCAGTCACTTCCTATTTCTTCCCTGCTGCCAGGCCCCGACCACCACTGATCTCTACACATTTGCCTCTTCTGGACATCTTCTATAACAGAATTGTACAACATGTGCTCTTTGTATAACTGCCTCTTTCACTTAGCGTGTGTTTTCGAGGTTTACCCGTGATGTCATATATCAGTGTTTCCCTCTTTCTGTTGTAGAACCATATCCTACTGTATGGTGTGTTTTCTTGATCTGGTCACCAATTGATAGGTATCTGAGTTCTCCCCACTTTTTGACTTTTGTGAATGATACTCCTGAGAATGGATTCATGCACAAGAATTCATGTAGACACGTGCCTTCATTTCTGTTGGATAGATTCTTGGGAGTGGGATTATTGGCAGTTTGGCATTTTATCCAGGTATATATTTACACTTGTTTGCCCATTATCAGCATTGGAGTTGCTTGAGGGCTGTCTGGGAGTTACATCATCTAAATATTTCCTTTAAGTCTTGACCCAGATGTTTATCAATGGCACCTCCTCATAATCGATGACAGAGCTGAGCACAGAGGGCAGGAGAGAACCCAGGCTACAGTGAAATGTGCTGAATTAGGGAAAGGTAAGAGTGGGGCGGTGGGCTCCTTCCCAGCGAGGAACTGTGCCTTGTCTTATGTCTCAGGGAGACAGTGTGTCCCTACTCAACAAACCCATCTTCTCCAGGGTTGTCAGTGATTGTGCTCAAGTCACTCTTAGAATATTTTTTCCTCTAATAATAAGCATAAATTGCACCCATTACAAAAAGTTTGCTAATAAGTAATGATAGAAAAAGAAAATGGACCACCTAGAGTGCTACATTCCTGCCAGGCTGTCCTGGGTGGTTCTAGGCAAACAGATTATGATACATCCTGGTCATATATAGCATAAGACCATCAGCCATCCTAGGCAAAGCCTCTGATACCTCTGAGGGTCAGTTTTCAGAATCTGTAACATGGGGAAAATAACCGGGCATACTGAAAATTGGCAGCTGGATTCTGTCAAACTTTCCACGATATATGTGGATCTTTTAGGACCCGTCTTTGTGGGAAAGGGGGAAGAAAGAGAATGTGTGCAGTTTGGGGGCAGAGAAGCTGTGGAACATAGAAAGCTGTTCCTTCCAGCTCCTCACCGTACCCTTGTCACCTCCTCCTTCTGAACTGGCAAGAAAGTGGGCAGTACCAAGCAGGCCAGGTAAGAAAGTGCAACCAGTGTGGACCTGTAAAACAACACGTGTCTGCCAATTTGTGCAATAAACACCTACAAGAGTGATGGTGACAATTGGGAGGGTTGCGATGTTCTTGGAAACCACGATGATAGCTTCTATTTTCTGTCCACCACCATCTCTCAGGCATCAAGAGACAGACGTACTTTATCCATCCCAGTCACGCATTCATCCACCCATCCTCTGTCTCTTTCATCTCTTCCGTATCACAGATGATGTGCTGGGGCCTGTTAGTTGATAGACTTGGAGGAAGCCTTGGTCTTCATGACTCCAATCTATTGTCCTTTCCCAGGTAACAAAACAATTCGAATGCCCCTCACTGGGCCACATTCTTGGGATACAGAGATGAACTATTGATTGTGGCATGTATCTAAAGTGCACAAGTTCTAGCATCATATGAAACTCTGTCAACCATTAATCCACTTGCCCATCCATCTACTCACTCAACAGACATATACTGAGTTCCTTTTGTGGCCCAACCATCATAATTGCTAGTGGAATCTTGGTTTTCATTTCTATAAAGCAGTAATGGCAAACCTATGGCATGCATGTTATTTGTTTTTGTTTTAAGACAGAAGATTTCGAGAAGTAAATAATGGTAGATGTTAATAGATGAGTTGTGTTATCCTAAACTAAAACTTCAGTACTCAGTTTTAATCACAGTGCTTGCACTTTGTAATAAATAAGTGGGTTCTGGGTTGTAGTTAGGGCACTCATCTCTAAAAGGTTCGCCATCACTGATATAAAGCATCAAGCAAAGTACCTAACTTCTGTAGGTCTCAGTTTCTCAGCTGGTACATGAAGAAAAAATAGCACCTGCACCACTGAGTTGTCATGAGACTCAATGTAATGTGCTCAGCATAATATCTGACTTAGCCAGTGTTGGCTGTCATTACCGGAAATAGTATATGTCCTGATATTGGAAAGCATGGACCCTGACCTGGGGCTCCCAGTGGGTGCTGGTGCACTCACTCCACTCCCTCACACCCCAGCAGAGTAGAGGATCCTTGCTACTGGGTCCCCAGCTGCAGCTCTGATATCCGGGGACCTTTGTGCTCATGGGGGCCCAATCCTCTGGCCTGCCCAGCCCCCACTAGCCAGCTCTGCCAGGAAAGGGCGGATGGGAGGCCCGCTGGCAATGATCCAACCAGGGCAAGCGTTGGGGTTCAGAGGACAAAGGAAAGGGACATTTCAAGGAAGTTCCCACTTCCTCAGAAACAGCGCTCCTATCTGCCTCACTCACATGATCTGTTGGGACATCCTTCACGTTCCAAATGTAAGCACATCCCGGAAAAAATGCCAGCGTTGGTCTTGTGATGAAATGTCTTTCTTTATAAATGTCCTGATGTTGCCTTCACGCCTGGGGGTGGGGAGAGGAGGAAGCAGACTCCCCGTTTCTGAGCAAGGTCGAGATGGCCTATTCCTATCATTGTTTACTTTCAGAACTTAAGATAACTTGAGTATTTGCAATAAGAAAAACACAAATCCCAACTTTGAAGCAGTTTGTAAGCTTAAAGTCAACCCCATGTATAAAAGTGTTGGCCTCTACATTGGCCATTTTCTTAATGTGGAATTTGTTTTTTCTTCATCATGTGCAAGAGGTATACAGTTTTATTATTTCCACTTGCGGGGGAGGACACTGAAGTTCAGGGAGTTAATTTCACTCACCTAAGGCTACACAGCTAATAGGTGGTAGAAGTTGTCTTCAAGCTCAGACATGTCTGAATCCTGAGCCTATGATTTTAGCTACTTACCATTTCTTTAGGATAAGGATTGCAAACTTTTCCTTCAAAGGACCGACGTTAATTGTTTTGGGCTTCGTGGTCCAAACTGTGTCTGTTTCAACTGCCCAACTCTGCCATTATAGCGTGAAAATAATCATGCACAAATAGGTGTGGCTCTGTTCCAATAAAACTTTATTTATAAAAACAAGTGGCAGGCCTGTGTGGGCTGCAGTTTGTGGACCTCTGCAGGAGGGCAAGGCCTGGGGTACACCAACGAGAGCTAAGGAATAAATGCTGCCAGCCATAGGGGAGACTGTGGCCTCTTCAAAACATGTGCTATCAAAACAGCATTCCCTACATGGAAGATGACATTTAAAAAGGAAATGTGAGGCCATGATTGATTGAAGGTAATCAAAGAAAGCAAGAGGTTTAGGTTCAAGAGATCACTGTTAGAAGGGTCTCTTCCACACAGCCTTCCTGACCCCAGGACAAGAATAGCCTGGTATTTATAATCCTCCATGCGGTACATGCTTCTCTAGTTTCTTTTCTGCCACCTGAATTTTCCTGTCCTCAGGCACCCTTTCCTCTAACCCAAGGAATTTAGACCTCTCCAGGCATGGGAGGGACCTGTGTTACCACCATCTGTGGCTTCCCAGCATCCTCTGCTGCCTTAGTGCCTGGGACCCTGAGGATCCGGTGGCCCAGAGCCAAGCCCACTGGGGCCACTCCAGACCTGTTTTTGAGACAGCAGGTGCAGCATCTCACTGACACCAGAATACATTCATGAGGCAAGGGCAGACAGGCCACACCAGTGCAGGTCTCCTACCCTCTGAGGATTTGGCTTCCTCCTGAGGACACACTTGCTGTGAGGACACCCCACCTGCTAATCCCTCACCGAGGAGACTGCAGCCGGCTCAGCACTTTACCCAAGGTCTGGGCTCACCCAGGGGCATTTCCCCAATGCTATTTGGCCAGCCTAAGACAGCAGTAAATCATACAGGGGAGGTGCTTCTTGGATACCACAGCCGTTGCAGACTCCGGGGATGCCATAAATCAGGATTTCACCCTGTTTTACCTGCACCCCCTGCAGGGTATGTGTGAGACCTCCATGGCCCAAGATGAGTAGAAAATGGCAGAGACTGAAATGAGCCAAGGAGAGCCTCAATGGTGCTGTCTCTTTGTCAACTTATTACCTGAGATTTATGCATGACGCAGCCAGGTCTGCTTGGTGACACATTCTAATTTAATTAAATTTCTGTTGGATTGATGTCTGATCAATCAATAATGTTAATGTTTTTGCAATTTGGAGATTAAAGTATGGTCAAGCCACAACGATCTTCTATCCACTTTCAGGATATTCTTTGGGAGGAAGCTCGCCTGCCGGTATTCTCTCTCCCTCTGTCCCTGCCTCCCTTCCATATTCAAGTTTTCATTAAGTGTCTAGGGTGTGGAACTAGGACAAGACAGAAATATGCCTGGGAACCATTGCTCCCAATGAGGGAGCATGGGGAGCAGCTGGAGGCTGGATCAGGACACAGAATACAGGGCCCAATCCCAGAGATTCAGACTCACTAGCTGTGAGATAAAGCCCAAGAATCTACATTTCTATCAAAGTAGCAGCAGTGCTGATACCGCTGGTGCCAGGAACCCAACTATGAGAACCACTGGCTTAAAGGTTATGGGCACAAGCTCTGGACCTACCAGAGTTCAGAGCCCACTTTTAACTTTGGGACAATTACTTGATTCCTTTATGCCTTGTTTTTTTAAATTCACAGATTCTATGGCCAACAAGTGAGCTTCTATAATGCCTGTAAACAACCAGCGCAGTGCCTTTCCTGCATGCACATCCACATCTGTTGCCTTCTTTGAGTGGACAGTCATGCCATGAGACTCTTGTGCCCTTTCTCTGCTCTTCTTGAGAGGTGCTGGGCAGTACACATGTAGGAAGGGCAGGATGACTCGCTCGGTGACAAGCTATCATGAGGGCATCTGATCTAATCAGGAAGCCAGAGAAGACTTGCTAATGAAATGGAGCTGAAATTTGAGGTAGGCATAGATGGTAACAAGGGAGTGATAGACATGGCAGGCATCCTTGCAGGCATTTTTCATGGGTTTGACCAGTATTCCAGATGCAGTGGGTTGACAACACTTTAAACCAGGAAGGCAACAGGGTCATATTTAAATGTGAAACCATCTTTTTACTTGTACTTTGGGATAACGGCCAGGAGGGAGGTGAGAGTGGCTATACCAGCAACACGCCTGAACTAGCCATGACTTGAGCTCACATTCTGCTCCCATTTGGAAATCTGTCTCCCACAGCGGTCCCCTCTCCCAAATTGGCAATAGGTCTGGGTCTGTTGGGAACAACACAGCTAAGTGTGTGGTGATGAAGGAAGTGGAGAAGTCATGTGTGCATAATGATTGTTCTTAAGTACCCTGCCCCTGTCTCAGGAGATGCATAGATCCCATGGCATGAAAGGTGTCATATAAAGTGGTTGCCTAAGACTCCAAAGAACCTGAACATGTACAGTCTTCTCCTAAGGCATTTGCCAGCTAAGATTACACACATTATTACCCACAGAACATTTGCAAGTCAATCCCTCTACTAGAAAAATCTTTGCTGATAACCAACTGTGTGGACCATCACAAAAAGTTAAAGGTGCCAACCTGAAGATCAGCTTTGCTACCAAGGCCTCCTCGATGAACACAAGTGGCCAGCTCTGCTTCAGGACAGCTGGGTTTCATGTCAGTACTGCTCCTAACCAAGGCTCTTAGATGCTGTTGATTGTTTCTTCGAACAGAGGCTAAATCAGTCTTCAGTGATGGAATCTGAAGATGGAAATCCCAGAGAGTGAGACAACTTCTATCTGAGGTGAATCTCATGTAATGTAAAGCCACAAGCCCATCTTCCTGCACACAGGTCAAGAGAGAGTCACACAGAGCCCAGTTACCTACGCCAAGGCAGGTGCAAGGTGGCTCGGCGGCGCAGAGTGAGTGAGGTCCTGAGGAATCACAAACCCCCTTCACACCCAGGACCCAGAGTCCTCTGTTTCCTCAGAGTGTATGGACTCACCTGGAGGTTCCTGAGAGCCCAGAAACACCTTCATTCCTTCCTTCCTTCTTTCCTTCCTCCCTCCCTCCCTCCCTCCCTCCATCCCTTCCTTCCTTCCTTCCTTCCTTCCTTCCTTCCTTCCTTCCTTCCGTCCTTCCTTTCTTCTTTTCGTTCTACCTTCCAATCTTAGAATTCTCATTCTGCATAACAGATCTGTTTATTAGTTCACTGGCTCAATCATTCATCTCTTGACTCAACAGTGAAGATATTCCATTCAAGTTTGTCAAACCTAGGTGATACAGAAATAGATTTAATTTTTGCAAGCTTGTTAATCATAATAAAAATAACGATTATTAAGGCTGCCAACATATATTGAACATCTTCCCTGAGGGAGGTAATATGTGGTCCTGTACCCATAGCACTCTATGTAGTCCTCACAATACCTACCGGAGATAGAACTCATTACAGCTCTCCTTGCTGCAGAAGCAATTGAAGGTTGGAGATTAAGTCATTTTGCCAAGGTCATGTAGCTAGTAGTGATGGTGAAGCTGAGAGGTAAACACATATCAGTATGACTTAAAAATTAATAAGAGTACCTGTTTTCAAGTGTGTTTTAGGACCTATTCTGTCATATAGTTCTTCATCAAGTTAATGAAAATGCAAAATATTAGGCCCCCTGGAATAATTGCTAAAAACCTTCTCCCTGGGGTCTATTGATTCATTAAGCAATATCTTTGGGATTTGAGTGATTATTCATCCCCAGATTCACCTAAAATTACTATTTTAGTAATTGCAGTAATGATTATCCAGCCGTATTTCTCCTTGTTGGGGATTTGTTACATACCTTTCAGGCCATCTCTACATAATTTCCTTGAGTCTCAATCTTATAGCCCATTTTAAAAGTTCTTGACCTGAAGCTATGGTGGTTATCAGGTCTCCTGATTTTTTTTCTTCACATAGCATGCACCATCTGTAGCAACGTGTCCTAAGATTTACTAAGAATCACTCAGAGTCCAATCTACTTTTGGGAATTCATGCTGATCCTTTAAGAACCCTTAGATAGCAGCACCCTTTAACCCTCTCGTGGTGTGTTCCCTGCTGTCAGCTGCAGTTTTTGGTCATTTACCAGGTGCCCTGTAGAGCAAAATTAATTTAGAGCAAATTTTCCAAAATGGCTGCCTCAGGCCGAGCTGAGTTGGGGGCCGGTGTTCTTTGGGTCTGCGCAATGGCTTGGAAAATTCTGAATTCCTTGTTGGCATTTAAAATTCTAGGCAACTGAAGCACGGAATCCTTCAGGGTGCTGGTTTGTCTTGCAAACGTGTTAAGATCAAGCAGCATCGCTCTGCACGTCTCCACAGCTTGGGATGGAGCGGGCAGGATCCGGGTTCCACAGCTCTCGCTTGGTCCCACACGGCCACATCTGGACGCACCTCCCTCTTGTCCTTACCTGGCTAGACTCCGCCACCAACTGACTTATTACCTCTGTGTAGGCAGGACGCCTGCTCTCCTATTCAAAATCAATGCTTACTTCGTCCTAACAGGGGCGTGCATGATCGTTTCCAGCCTGAAGATCTTTTTCTTTGGGGCAGAAGATGGGAGCAAAATAAGAGCGAAGAACTTCTGCTTTCTTACTGTCATCTGCTCAAGTTGCATCATCTGCTCCCGATCCCTTCCCTTTGCTTCTTACTCCAAACTTAGCTCAAAAAGCCCTTCTTTATCATCCTTCCCATTTTTGCCCACCTCAGCTCTTTCTAGGGTTTTGTCTCCCAGCACTCTTCTCACAGAAGCACTCTCAGTTTGCATTTGTTTTAGGGTGGGATGGTGCAGGAGCCACGCACCTGCAAAAAACAACACAATTAGAACTATAGTCGTATCCCAAAGACTGCAGTGGGATTCACTATGTCAAGCGGGAAAAGGGCTGAGTGTAGTGTAGGAAAAATCCTTCATAAACAATTTTAGAGTTTTTTTCTAAAAAAAGAAGCCTAAAGATTTGGATAAAATCATATATTTACACTAGTGCCAACCTTTGCATCCAGTTTGGTCACCTGTCCTACTTACAGCAGAGCCGGGAAGAGTTCCATGTGGCCTTAGAGCCTGGAAACCGAACACTGTCCTAATCAGAGCCTTACAGAACACTTGATTCCAGTTTCTGCAGTGGAAAGAACCCCAGCAACTATACTTGATACGCAAGCTGGGCAGTGCTGGTAGCACAGCATCTGCAGTGCAGGTTTGCCATACTGCATACAAGACATAAGAGTTTTCAAATCAAACTGTCATTGGATGTTAATGATATGGGGCTTCAAGGAAGCCTTTCAGAGCATCAAGATGACTTTGCATTTAACAAGAGCAGCAAGAGCAAGCTTATTAAAGTGTAAATCAGATTATATCCTTGCTTCTCTTAAAACCATAGAGTCCTGTCCACTGCCTATAGATCAGAGCATAGCCCTGCCACGGTTTTCGTGGTCCTGGATGATTCAGCCATGGCATCTTCTCTAAGCTCATGAAAGTGCCTTCTGCTTTACACTTTTCTTTCAAGCTATACAAATTTAACCTCTGTTGCTTAAACCACCAATCATATCCCCGCCTCAGGCCTTGGCATTGTTTTTTCCTTCTGTCTGGGAAGGTTTCCTCTTCTAGTTCTAGGGGGTCACCATTCTTACCATATTCCAGATCCTTATCTGTTAAAATATTCATCGCCTAAAGTGGGGTTTCTCTGAGCTCCCTGATTAAAACAAGCCCTTGACTGTACTCTAATACCTTTCCTGATTACATGACACTGAATAATACCCCAGAATGCAGACTTCTGCTTTTTTTTTATTATTTATTTAGTTATTTATTTATTGGTACCAGGAATCAAACTCATGACCTTGTGCTGATCAGGCATCTACTTACCTTCTTTAGCATGGATTCCTCTATAAAATAGTAATTAAGAGAGGCAAGCGAAAGGTTTGCCTTGTTTCTTTCTTTTCTTCTTTTTTTTTTTTTCATTGTGGCTAAACTTCTTATTTGGTATTCTACAGTTGTTAAACACACACTTAAATGGTCTTACTGGAGGAGAAGACATTTCCTTGCAGATTCCCAAGGAAATGTCAGCAAGGCAAATGATGGCCAGCATTATCCACTGCTTTTCAGGGCTTAGTGGGTAAATAGCACTTTCCTTGCACAGGTATCTGATCTCAAGTTTTTCGTACCAAGAACATGGACCTTTTTGGTTGTAAGATGCCCTGAAATCCTAACTGCCTCTATTTCTATTTCACCAGCAACTAGCGTAGAGCTTTGCTTAACAACTTGACAAGTACTTATATGTGTGGATCCAAAGGCAAATGAGTGTGGTCACAAGAGGAAATAAAGTATTAGCCTGGCTGATGTGGACAAAGTTCACTTTGTGCTGGTGTGTGTGTGTGTGAACACTCTCAATAAGAAGTGAATTTTCAGAGGAAATCAGAGGTCAGACCAGAAGAAAATTGCTCACTGGAGTAATAAGTTTTGACTTTATACTCAGAGCAATGGGCAGGACTGTGGCTCTTATTGAAAGCCATGTGGACAGGTTGTTGAAGATGTTTCGATCTTATCTCCTACTACCCTGTGGACTTGAGCAAGTTACCCTTTTGGGCTGGACTCCGGGTTTATCCTGTGAGGGCAGGAGTAACAAAACTGCCTCTCTTTGAACAGCTAGGGCCAAACGTCATAGGAACAGACATTTTTGCAAAGTGCTTGGATAGAAAAAGGAATCAGCTAAATTCAGTCATTGTTGCTATTATTATCGTTATCATTTTCCCAGGGGTGAAATGAGCCAGAGAATTTCTGTGGGGAGGAGCTGCTGATAGGCCTGACCTGGGAAGAAGAGGGGACCAGCTGCCCTACCACTGGGTGGAAAGTGGAGTCTAGGTTTGGCATAAGGTCTCACGCAGGCAGTGACAGGTGCCAGCTCACAAACCGGAACAACAAGCGAGGCTCCTGTCCTCCTGCCTTCCACCCTCTCCTCAGACAAAGACAGGAAGCAACCCCCCAAAAGCACAGAGGATTTACTTTTCTAGAAAGAGTCCATCGGTCACATAGTTCATGGGGAAGGAGGGTGGAAAGCTGTCAAGAAGGCAGGGACTTCTTGCTTAGGGCTGGTCTCCGTTCTCTTGGACTATTTCAGACTCACCACATGCACACAAGTGTTCTCTCTCCTTTCTTCAAATAGCAACCACACAGAACAAGCACATTCTCTTCTTACTCCAAATAGTACCCGTGACAGTGACAGTGATATTCGCAACAAACCTAGTCTTCTTCCTCCTTCATTTATCACTATACCACATCTCCCAGAATCTTTCTCTGTAAGATGCTTCAGGCCAGCAGAAGAGAGAGGGGGCCAAAAAAGGACCTTCTGGCCTGACACATGAACCTCCTGTGTGTGCCTTGGTGATCTCTCCTTCTCATCTATGGGCTGAATTGAGATGGTGCAAAGAGCCTGGAGGATGATGGAGCCACAAGCTGGGAGGGCCCTGGGTCTTTTAATCTCACCAAGAGGCAGCTGGCCAGAAATGCCCACACAGGAAATAGATGACACACAGGAAATAGATGACACTGTGTGAAGCTACACATGAGGCTTGTTTGTTACAGCAACTAATCTGCCCCAGACATACCACCCCCAAAATAATATCATGGAAGGGACCTGTCCTGACATCCCATAGCCATCTACATGCAAAGAATGATGGAAGACATTTAAAACAAATATGGTTTATATAAACTGCAATTCTCACTAGGGTTACTAGAGTCACTGGTACTACCCTGCTGTAAAGATGAAGAATTTGATGTTGCTGTGGTCAAGAAATACAGACTCGAGACAGAGTTTGGGATACCTGATGCCAAATTCTTTCCACCATCCTGAAAGTGTGTTTACAGCCGGCATCTAAGAGAATCACAATACAGCACATTGGGAAAGTTGAAGAAAGAGAAAGAAAGAAAGAAAAAGAAAAAAAATGTTTTGTGTATTTTTAAATCAATTATCTAAACATAAGGAAGAAAAAGTCGGAAAAATGTTATAGGTAAGGCAGAGGAGCTATTCAAAAGAAAAATAAAAAATTTGAAATAGAAATAATGGACTTCAAAGCGATAAAGTTAACAAGGAACCTAGAAAAGTTATTGTAAGTTTTTAAAGTTTTAAAATAAGTTTTGGGGAAACATTTCAAGGTCTTGGATGGTAGAAAAGACAACACAGACTAAAAAAGTGTACTTTTTGAGAAATTTAACTCAAAAAAAATTTTTAGAGGCAGGGTCTCACTATACAATGCAGGCTGGCTTTGAACTCACTTATGTAGCCCAGGCTGGCCTGGAACTCAAGGTGATCCTCCTGCTTCGGCCTCCTGATTGCTGAGGTTATAGGCATGTACCACTATGTCTGACTTTCACTCAATATCTTACTTGATAGTTTAAAAGGGTAAATTGAATCCAAAAATCCTCTGGAAGAATTAATAAGCAGAAGAACCAATAAAAATGTTTGACAGGGATTTCCAAAATTCTCTAATATGAGGAGGGAAGATATTACTAACTTACTCTATCAGATATAAGACTATATTCATTAAAGATATGATAATATTGCAGAAATAGATAGACACATACTGTAATGGAACAAAGTATAGACTCCTGTATGGGAGAGGTTACATTTGAATGTGTGCTGTATCATGAATGCAATATTTCAAGTTAGAGAAGAACAAATAGATGATTTAACACATAAAGTTGAGACAATTAGCTCTTCATTTTTTGTTAGATTCCTACACAAATTTATAGAAAAAAAAGAACATGAATTATAGTGTGAACTTATATACTTCAGGATGGCTCATGAACTTAATTCTGAAACCAGAATCATGGAATAAATTCTGCTACCAAAATTGTGAGAAGAATTAAGATCATGAAAGTACCGCTGTACTTTAAATTTGGGAGAAAGATCTTGTTAAGCCTAATGCCAAATGTTAGAAAAAAAATAAAGAAAGAAATTGATAAGGTTGATTATCAAACACTGTAAAACTTTTGCATAGTGAAAAATCATGTAGATAATGATTGAAATAGAAGAGGTAAACACAACATTTGCAATATTTCTAATAGTCAAGTGTTTGTATCCATTATAAAAAAGACCTGCTTGTGAGCAATAATAAAAAGATTAAAATCTATATTAAAACAAATAAAAAGTCTAATAAATTTTTTGAGAAGCTAACATGGCAAGAATTATAAACATTTAAAATGTGCATAGACACTGACCCAGGAAATATGCTCCCTTTATTTTGCAAAGTTATAACGCACCCCAAAACTCAAAGATACAAGCATGGGACTGTTCTTGGCAATGCTGGTGAGAAGAGTGAAAATATGCAAGAATGGTTGAAATGAAGAGTGGTGGGAAGTGACTTTTCCTTTCAGGTATTCAAATAGTTATGAAACTTAGGAAGGAAAAACTGAATAGTGCTGATAGAGGATGAGATAATTGGACGCAGAAATAGCACTGGATCCACAACGCAACTGTCTCGGGGAATTCAGGCTCCCTAAGGGCACTGGTCTTAATCACCTGTGCTCTACAGTGGTCCTAGAACCCCAAACAATGGCACATAGCAGATGGGGAAAAGGTTTGGAAGAACACCGGCCATCATGGTTTGGTTGGGATGTCTTGCAGTTTTTGTTGCTTTCTTCTAATCATTTACAAGTCATGGTTTAAAGAATCACTTCTCCAAACAGAAGTGTAGTTGCCCCAGCTCTATCTCATATTGGCTGATCTTGGTCTCCTGGGCTGAACATTTGAAAGACGAATGGTCCCTCGTCTGTTGGGCAATGAAGAGAAATGAAATAGTGCACACCAAGTTCTTAGCTCAATAAATGCTAACTGTTGCTTCTAACGTTCTACAACTTACATTCTTCCCAGTGAAGCTGGGAAAAAGATACAATGTATACGCTTAAATTTTGAAAAAACAAAAGTACTTCTTTTCCTGTATTTTTCCTGCAGCTTTTTTAGCCTCTCTGCAAAACCTCTGAACAGTGAGACCTTCCTGAGGAAAAGCATTTCCCAGTGACCCTAACCCAAGACAATGCCTGAGAAAGGATAGGGCTAAAATGCCACCGACTTTTGACAAGTGCAAAGGGTCACACATTATCTTTCATGCTGTATTTTTTTAACCAACACAGTAAAAAGAATAACATAATGACATCCAAATAACAAAAAACGCAGCTATCGCATTTATCAACACACCTATTTTTCTTTATCAAAACAGGCGATTCATGCTTAATGTTGAATTTTGGAAAACTCAGATATACACAAAAAAGAGAAGAGGATTCACTTTGTTAAACTGCACAACTGATCATTTGGTTGATATCGTTAAGTTAAATTGGCAACTGCTTTGTACACGTGCATTTCATATCATCCTCATTTGTACACAGTGTTCTGTGTTATTAGATAGCCTAAAGCACATCTAAACATGTTTGCTCAGGAAGTAAAAACAGATAGCTCCACAGTGCCTCTGAGGGTAAAGTGGTTTCTATGGCGGGTAGAGTAGTCTTCTGTTGGTAATAGGGAATTATACATGACACTTGAACTTGTCCTTCCCAAACGTGCCCAGAGAGACCCACATGGTCTCAGGATAGAGGAAGTGGGGTAACAAAGCCCATGTGTCTCAGGCTAACTAACCTTGTGGCTAATGGAGGAGTTTCATGAAAGAAGTAAGATACGAGTTATGAACTCTTTCAGCTATGTGGTGGAACAGTCACATACTAAAGATGAACACGCACACACGTGCACACACACACACTCACAGGTGTAGTGATACTCATCAGTCTTAGTGGTAGTCTCTGGATCTTAAGTAATGGGAGAGTTTTAGTTTCTTCTTTTTGATCGTCCACATTCAAAAGCAAACCTTTCTAACGCACAGTCTGTGGGAAGATGAGAATGCTTGGGAGTTTGGTTCCAACCACAAAAATATATTGCAGTGAACATTTGGGATAAGGAAACACCACTGTCTCTGTGGTACCGCCCTCTTCTCTGTATGAGGGAAGCAGGCGTGGCTAATGCTGGTTCTGATTTCCAACAGAGGTGGCATTTCAGGCCCTGATGAAAGACACTGTGACCTTCTTGGGGCACCTTGATCACCCTGGGGTCCCTTCACTACATATTAAGCTTAGTCCTCTCTTGACGAGGACAGAATGTGTGTATAAACCAACTCATTCTGCAATGTGCCACGCCACCCCAGAGCTCCATCACCTGTGTCTCTTCCTCCTGGGGGAGTACATACAAATGTATATGTACACATATATAATTTATTGGACAGCTGGCTCATCAAGTATATTGGTTTTCATAGCTCCACTATTGTCAGCATATTTCAGATTGGATTTGCTGCTGACATGGTTGAATGAAAAAATAATGACATTTTTCAGGATTGCACTTGACATTTTTAGTATTATTATTAGTCGTTTCATTCCATGTAGTATCATTGTCCGAATGGGATCATGCTAAAAAAAAATAATCCAAGTGCTACCCATTTCTGAAGTCTGAAGAGATGCCTGGCTTCCGGAGCTGTCCTTCTCCACCTGCCACCAAGCCCAGAGAGGAGTTCTGTCAACCCATACTGCAAATTGCAGGGGACACCTGTTGCACAGAAAATTCCCACAGAGCTGATTTGGCAATTCTTCTGGGGAGAGATCTTCCCAAGGAGACAATGACCCCTTTCGACCTCATCTTAATTAGCAATGTGTATTCGCGATTCAAAGTAGGTTTTCTCTCCCACTGCAATGACCACTCTATCAGTCTTTGATAAATCCCTGCAAGGTTGCACTTGACCCAAATTTCTAACAAGGCCTCACAGAATCCCTAGAGCAAGCACATAGGTTCTGAGGGGTGAGAGAGAGAGAGAGAGAGAGATCAACAAAACAGATTTATTCTTCCATTCTGCAAAGGACCAACATACAACTGCATATAAATAAAACCATTACATGCTCAAAGCTTAATTTTTAACAAAAAAAGCCCCACCACCACCAAAGAAGAGCACACTCTAGGAAACCCTATCTGATTAAAAAGTTGAGCTTGAGATTTTGCCTTGTGGAGGACTGTTTCTGGAGAGCTGGCTGCCAGGGTGTGAAGGCACATTCAGAAGGTCATGTTGCCCAAGACACTTGTTCAGCAAAGGGGACTTCTGTCATCTGTTACTTAGCTCAAGGTTGTAATGAGTAGCTTTCTTTACTTGAGTTGACTTAGTAGCTGATGTTTCTCCCATGCCCTGAACCCAGTTTGAGGTAGAGATTCTGGAATAGTCAAAGTTTGTTCAGCAGTGCCATGAGGTCCTCCAGTGCACATTTCTTGAATGTATGAAGATTCCTTGGAGTATGTCCGCCCCATGGGCCCTAATTCGTCAGACCTATTGAGAGGGAGACATGTTTATCTTTTGCTGGGAAGCTGTCAAAACAGACTGGGTATATTTCTATCAATAAAACACTGCCCTGACAATTTGTCCCTGGAGATAAATGGCCTTTTTCATAGAGGCTTTAAATAGGGGCCATAATGGGAGTGAATGGAATGGAGTTGAATAATAAGATTGTTCTCCATAAATCCTGCTGTGAGGCTGTCCACACAGGGTGATTTCCAGGGCCCCATGTGAGCACGCAGGCACTGCGTGGTGTGGACACAGCTGTGCCTTGTGCTCAGATGATAGGTGAATAAATTCTGGTGATTGGGACAAGTGGAGAATTTAACTCCCTCTTTTCCCTATAGCTTTGTCTAGCTCACCAAAGGAATGCCCATGTTAATTAGTTTTATTGCTAAACATTTGGTACTTACAGACGTAACAGGAGCCATCTTCACCACTTGATCTGAAATCAATTTTAATGTAAATGTATCGGATGCATCTTGCTTATGACAGGTAGAAATAAAAGTCACCCCATTAAGATGGAAGAAAAAATAGAATGTTTTCTGATATATGTGAAATATATCTTCATGAGGCCTCTTGATTGGAGGATTGGAGGAGTTGAAGGTGTTCCATTCCTTCCGTCTGCACATTTCTCCAGTTCCCAACCTGAGATAATGCAGCAATACCACACATGCTTACCAAATTACGTGTATAATAGCTTACTGGATTATATATGTGCTAGTCTACCAGATGTTGTGCAGACTAGTCTATCAGATTATGAGTATACAGGTCTACAAGATTATGCACATACTAATCTACTGGGTTATGTGTATCCTAGTCTCCTGGGTTTTATGCGTGCTAGTCTATGGATTATGCACACACTAGATGTGGGATTATTTGTATACTAGTCTACAGAACTTAGTGATCATTCTGGGCAAGAGCCATGTTTATTTCATTTTTTGCCCAGAGCACCTAACAGTTCATGGCACACAACAGAGTACAGTTTTTAAAGTGTGTCATTGTTTTACTGCATAGAGAACTCCTCTTGAGCCCTTAGTGAATAATAAACTTCCTTCTGAAAGTAGAGCATACAGTGGTTCCACTGGAAAAGGACTGATTACCTAGGTTAGAAACACTGGTGAATTGACCATTAAGAGAAATAACAGAGAGTGATGGCAAATCTTCCAGATCAGTGCTGGGAGTGTGGGGGATGATGATATTGTAGTTTTCAGAGCTGCGGATCCCGGATGGGACTGACCCGAAGATGGTCTACCATGCTGAAATGACCAAACTCAGACACAAAATCATGGAGTGGTAGATATTTGAAAGAAATATGCAGGGATCTGGCCAATCCTAAATTCACGGCCATGATTGACTTTAGAATCTAAGAACATTTTCCAATAGAAGAGGGATCACTTTGACATTGTTAAAAGATAATGAATATACTGGAATTTTTCTTTTCACTCTTCTAAATTCATCTCTGCTGCACGCTACCAAATTGGGTGGGCTTGGCTGTTCTCTGAGACAAGTCATCAGGATCATTATTGGCAAACCCCAAGGCACGTACAACTGGTGCCTGACCAATGTCTGGGGGAACCCCATCCTCTCGCCTGGTTGCCTCTCTTAGTTACTTCCCTTGTTGCTGAGACAAATGAAGAGGAAGAAGAGGTTCTTTCAGCTCATGTTTCAGTCCATAGTCAGCTGGCTCCAAGGCAGGAAGGCATGGCAGACCAGCATGTTGGAGAAAAGCTGCTCACACCATGAAGCACAGGAAGCAGACAATGAAGGGAAGAACCAGGGAAGGAAAATATACCCTTCCAGGTCAGATTGTCAGTGATCAGCCTTTTTTGACCAGACCCCACCTCCTAACTGTATGTCAGTGATAAGCCCGCATAAATGAACCACTTTCCATAAACCCTCTCTGTGAGCCCATATAAACTGTAGCAATGCCCTGCCGCTTCTATAGCTTCCCCGTTGGAACTCATTCTGCCTTAGAGAACAGTGTCACAGGCCATGGGCTCCAGGGCCAAGTAAACATGAGCTTCAGCCTCTCCTCAGTCAGTGGCTTGCTGTCTTGCCTTAAGCAATCGTTAAACTCTCAGAGTCTCAGTGTCTTCATCTGCAAAATGGGGACAAATAATGAAAACCAAATCTCAGAGCTCCTATGAAAGTTACATGGGATAATGCATGGTACACTTCTCACAGCCCAGGGTTGGCATGTTGTACCACCTCAGTGGATTTTGGCTCTCTTAATCGTGAAGTTATTTTGACAGAAAGTTAAGATTAGTATTACCTATGGCAATCAGAGAAACTAACCTTAAATAGGAAGCTATATACATAACATCTTCAGACCAGAGTCAAAATGTGTCTTGGTTACTTTTCTTTCATTGTCAAGACAAAATACTTGATGCCCAAAATGAAAGAAGAAAAGGTTTATTTAGCTTAAAGTTTTTGGAGGTTTCAGTTCATACTCAGCTGGCTCCAAGGCAGAGTGGTGTGGCTAAGGGGCACCCCTTCATAGTGGCCACAAGCAACAAGAGCAAAAGGGGTAAAAGGGCAAAAGAGCAAAAACAGAAAAGCACAACTCCTTCCCACCCCTATATTGTATGCCAGTTACCCACTCCTGGGTGGGTGCAGCACTCACACCACCAACACCAGCACTAGACAACAAACTAATCACAAATGCTAGACTCAGCCGCCTTTAAAAGGCCCACCCTGTCCCTATGACTGCATGAGGCTTTTAGGGGTACATCCAGACTCAAACCGTAACATTCTGCCCCTGGCCCTCCAATGACTCATGCACATCCTCTGGCTCTCAAATGCTGCACCAACAAATTCAGAGTGGTTGCTACCTCCTACTCACTAGGCCCAATCAGCATAACATCATCAATGTAATGGACCAGTGTGATAACGCATGGGAGCAAAAGGAGATCAAGATCCCTATGAATTGTGTGATGATATGAACAGCTATTTCAAAGAAAATGAGACATTATGGTAGCCATTGCTGATTTACTATTATCTTATTTTGAAGTCCTACAATGCTTTTATTCTTTGTTTTGATTGATCTTAGTCTATTATTTGATTTCAATATGTGTGAGGGTTTCAGACAGCTATCTTGAAGAGAATGAGAGACATTATGGTAGCCATTGTTGATTTCCTATTGTCTGGTTTTGAAGGCCCATAATGCTTTCATTTTTTTGTTTTGATTGGTTTTATACGATTCTGTTTTGTTTGAATTTATTGTGTGTGAAGGCATGGACAACTATTTTGAAGAAAACAAGAGATATTATGGTAGCCACTGCTGATTTCCTGTTGTCTTGTTTTGAAGTCCTCTGTGGTTTGTATTGTTCTGTTCTGATAAGCTTTGTTTTGTTTTGTTCTCCTTAAAATAAAATTTAAAAAAAGATCCTTATGAACTAAGTTGTGACACAAGGCTGGCGAGTTAATATAACCCTGAGGCAAGACAGTGAAGTTGTATTGTTGGCCTTGCCATCAGAAGAAAATTGTTTCTGATGGTCCTTATGGATAGGCATGGGGAAGATGGCATTTGCCAAATCAATAGGTGCATACCAAGTACCAAGAGATGTGTTAATCAACTCAAGCAAGGAAACCACAACTGGTATTGCAGCTTCCATTGGAGTCACCATGTGATTCAGTTTATGATAATCTACCGTCATTCTCCAAGACCCATCTGTCTTTTACACAGGCCAAATTGGAGAATTAAAAGATGATGTGGTGGGAAACACCATCCCTGCATCCTTCAAGTCTCTAATGGTGGCACTGATCTCTGGAATCCCTCCAAGAATGCAACACCACTTCTGGTTTACTATTTTACCAGGCAAAGGCAATTCTAATGGCTTCCATGGGCCTTCCCAACCATAATAGCCCTCACACAACAGGTTAGAGAACCAATGTGTGGATTCTGCCAAGTACTAAGTACATCTATCCCAGTTATGCATTCTGGAACAGGAGAATTGACCTCTGGATGGATTCTAAGACCTATTGGACCTACTGTGAGTCAGACCTTTGCTAAAACTTCACTGATCACCTGACCTCCATAGGCTCCTACCCTTACTGAAGGGCCACAATGCTGTTTTGGATGCCCCTGGAATCAGTATTAGTTCAGAACCAGTGTCTAGTAGTCCCCAAAATGTCTGATCATCGCCCTTACCCTGGTGTACAGTTGCTCAGGCAAAAGACTCGGGTCCCCTTGGGGAATGATGGGAGAAAGACTGACTGTATAAATTTTTGGTGCATCAAGATTAATAGATGTCTGCTTAAGATTTTCTGCCTTTAAGAAGAGGATACCTATTTTATTCTCAGGGTTGTCAGAGCTGGTCTCCCATGAATAAGGGCTGAGTGAATGAACACATGGGAATAACAGTGACTTCACTACCCATGCTGGTCAGCTCACCATTAAAATACCTAAAAAATTCATTTGCAAGTGACCTATCTAGGAATCTTTCCTGCAAGAGAAACACTGGGGCGAGGGGTATAACAAATCAAATAGTCTCCTCTTCCCCAGTCTCCTAATAAAGCCAGCCTCTCCCAGTGTCTTCTAGATATTCTGTTTTTTATTACACAGAATGCTTAGGTGATGTGCCAATAAGTGGTGTATGAATACTTAATGAAGGTGGAATGAATTATAAATGGCATGGAATTTATCTACATTGCTTCCTTGCTGATGGCAGAATGGCCCTTTATCTTCTATCAAGACATATAGGAGTCAGTAGGTGAGAAAGTATCCTGGTTGATAAGTTTAAAAAATTTTTACCGGATGCCATCTTAGGTTACGTGGAACCCAATACCATGTGGCAGAGAGGGAGGATGTCACCAGGAAGCATAGCGAATATGATGCTGGCAGGAGAGGGATGGGGTGGTCCCTAAGGGCACAGTAACTGCTAAGTGGAGAACTCAGCATAGAGGCAGATGAATGCTCATGGGCTGTGCTTACTGCCTACTCCTGTGGCCAAGTACTGGATAATTACAAGGATCCAAAAGTGTTTCCAGTTCTCTGACTTTTAGGAAAAGCTACTGAATGGTGTTTATCACTCTTCCATCCCAAACCATCTCCCAACAACTAGCTCCATAAATACAGTGAACTCTTTAGGAAAGAGAAAGGAGACACTTCCACCTTGCAAGACTTAATGAAAAATTTATTCCTTATGCCTACAACAGATCACTGTCCTGCGTGGCTCTTCTCCAAGTGTTGATTCAAGGGTGAAAGTTCCTTCCATCTTGGGGACCCACAAGCTTCGCTCTGTGGTTTCCATGTGCTCCCAGAGGGTGACCCGCATTTCTACGTGCTGGGAGAGAGCTGTAGGGACAAGGCCTGAAGGTGGGGTGATAGGACTCTGTCCACATCCTTTGCTGCAGAGCCGTGCTTGCTCCAGAGATATTGGGAAATGCAGCCTAGCTGCCTAGGCAGAAGTAACAGCAATTTTGAAGACTAACTTGCTATGTCTGCCATATTCCTCAGATTTCCAAGAATATACTGTGAGAAAATAACAGGGTAAATATCGTTGCCAAAATGTCATCCTACAAGGCACTGGCAAACTCGGTTTTAAAAAATCCATTTAGAGTATTGCATGAGAAGAGTGGAAATTCCAATTATAAATTATCTTAATTTAGGGGAAGTTCTTTGGGAAATAATCAGTTTTATCCTTGTTAAAATGGAATTCTCTTTAAATTTCAGATATAACTAAGGCACAGCACGACATGTACCTCATTATTGAAAATGTAGACAATGTGGCAATGGATACAACTAAATTGAGAGCCACACATAATTTAACCTGTGCTAATAACTAGATAATACCCTTCCTGTATTTTTCCACCATATAAAATTATTCACTATTCCATGGGTCACAAAAGTTTTCTTGTGAAGGGATACATGATCAATATTTTAGACTTTCCAGGCTTGGTGTCTGTGTTAGGACTGTAGCGATTCCTCTGTGTCCAAGGGATCTCTATTCCAGGACTAGCTTTGGATTCCTCACACACATACAAAAAATGGCATAGCATTTGCGTGGAACTCAGATGTGTCCTACTGTAAACATTAAGCCATCTTTATATTATTTACAAAATTAAATGCAATATAAATGAGGTGTAAATAGTTATATTGTATCATTTAGGAAATAATGATAAGAGAGTCTTCCCATATTTAGCATTGGCGCAATTTTTTCAAGTATTTTTGAGTGTTTCAAGTATTCACAGTCGGTTGAATCCAAGGATGCAGGCAGGAGGATACAGGAGGCTGCCTGTGGCTTGCTGGAGAAAAGCAGCCATAGGTCATAAGTAAACAAACAGGGCAGCTGTGTTCCAATAAAACTTTATTCGCAAACATAGCCAGGGACAGGATTCAGCCTTCTGTTTCTGTTGTACAGCTCCTGCAGTAAAGATACCCAGGAAGTTATACGTGCAAAGTGCTAAGGGACCCTAAACACGGGCAATGCTTAAGAAATAATACTTGGTCTTATTTACCTTGCAATGAATGTAGTCACAGGACTTGTAAGCCTTTAAATCTCAGTAGATAAATGGCAAGACAGGCACAGTGAAAATCTAGAGGAACAGATTTTGCACTCCAGCTGAAGGTTAGAGGCCTTGGAGAAAGGAGTATTTTCACTCTTTTGCGTTATTTCCTCCCGTGCAGTTCAGATGCATTTTTCCAAGGAGCTCATTTTATCATTGTGATAAAGAAGATACTTCGTATGTGTATATTTCACACTTTCTGCTGACTCAGAAAAGGGTGTTTGCTTTTAATCCTGAACATGTGACTTATTTACATTTTTCAATAACCAGCTGCAGCTATGGCTCAGGCTTGAAGCTGGAACCACAAAGCCACACTGAGAGAGTTGAGGCAGAACCTGGAACGCTTCACTTCGAGGAAGGCAAGGCCACCACTTCCTCTTTTGAAGATTTAGCTGACAGGGATGATGGTAAAGGGGAAGGGGCGTGGTCTTGGAAGAGCCGCCTGGTGTCCCTCTGCCTAACCCTTTGCTATGTCCCTTGTCACATTCCACCAGGCTCTGATTAGCCTCCTGTGGACAGGCAGGGTATAGGTGCCAGCCAAAAGTGGGCATTTTGATATGCTTCCATGAGGACCACATGAACTACCTACTCCTCCCCCGCTCTACCCCCCGAGACTACCTGAATGCCTGGCATATCTTAAACAAATACATGCTAGATTTAATTGGATGTATCTGGCAAACAGAAGGTGTAGGGAGCATTTTATTTACGTGTCAGGTTGTCTGACTCCTTTTGGGTTTCTGCGGATACCGTTTGCCCTACCAGAATTATAAGAAAGAGACACATTGCATGAGATTTCAAAAGTGGTGCTGTACAGGTAAGATTAGCTTGTGCTGGGTGAAATGATTAACCTAAATTAACCCTCGACAACCTCCGGTGAGCATTAGCATGAAGAAAAGAGATGTCAGTGTCTATTGTCTGCCGTGGTAATAAACAGAATTTTTCATCAAGCTTCCTTCTGACTTCTTGCATGCGGCTGCTCAGTGTTTATCCAAAACAGAAAAATGTAAAAATTTTAAACGTGGCTGCACTTGCTACTTTCTGATTTCAGTTTTTATCAGCTCTTAGTTTCTCTCTTAATTTATCCATAGACCATGGTTCTGATTACTATCCATCCACCCAGATGTCAGTCAAACAGCACACTCCCCGTGTAACATCGGAACGAAACAGCTGGACAGAATAATAGCCTTATAAAACCCACATTTTCGCACAACCGCATTGTTTGAGTTTCAGCACAATTGTAGAAATCATTAGATAATATCTTCTTCGGGGATCCTGCCTGTTCTTCACTAGATTACTATCAGGCCAGAGGAAAAACAGCCTCGTTATTATTTGAATCAGTTTACAGCAACACATGAATTAAAGCTCACACCCGAAGGACTATTTTCAGCTTAATGGAAACAATTTATCTAACACTCAGAATTCTTCATAAGAGTCTACATTGATAGACGGACATTTCTCCAATGCAGGTACATTTTATGCTAGCCTGTTTCATGCAAGTTAGGATCTGTTAAAAAGCCAAATCAATAAAAGATGATTTCAATCTAATAAGGGAATACTGCAGATGCCCTAAAAAATTACAATTTTACAAATTGTGCTAAAATGAAGGCCATGCAGTTGCAAGTGGGCGTATTTGTTTTTTAAACAACACTTCACCAGTCTGCTTGGGCTTAGCACAATTAGATGACACATTCATTTTACAGGGAAAGCTGATGGTAATGAAAAGTTACACTCACAGCATTGATTGCTTAATAATAAGGGAATACACTGGAAACAGGAACATACGTTTCTTCCAATGTCATCAGAGCTGCCTGAAAAACAGCACTTGCTTAAGATATGGCTATGAATCCTGAACTATTCTGTAAAGAGATACCTGCTCCCCTAGAAGAAAATGTCATTACAAGTCACAAGTTCATAAGCATATAGAGCCACGGCTGAAAAGAGTTAAAATATAATCTTAAACATCTTCCAAAAAGTTTATCAGGGATCTGAGTAGGGTGAATCACAGCTTCTTCATGCCTGAAGAAAACTTTGAATTTTTCTGGTCTTAACATCTCTGTTTGATGCTGAGTCTCGGTAAAGGAAAATAGCTTCTTGTATGTCCCTCTGTGGATTGGTGGTGACTCTTTACCTGAGCTTAGCTCTGCTTCAAACGCCCCTCCAATTGGAGCTCTCACCTGGAGTTCTGCCTTGAATGTGGCGATTGCTTAATAAACCTTTGCTGCATGTATGCACCAAGAAGGGATATTTTCATTCCTCTGGATTGAGGAACAGAAGGAAATCTACTCAGAAAGTAGAGTGGAGACAACAAAATCACCTTCCAGGCAGAGAAGGCAGTACTTCTGAAAGGTTGGAAGTCTGGCTAAGCAAGAAAGGAGGAGAAATCTTAGTGTCTCACCCGCATTAAGGGCAGACTACCCCAGTGGACTGTCTCTCTGGGAGGTCCGGTACTGCCCAGGCAGGCTGGGGAGCTGGGCTGCCCCAGCATCAGCTCAGTCGGGACGTGCAGAAGAAAGAGTTCCGAGGCAGACAGGCCTGGGTGCAAGTCCTATTGTCACAAGGCTGAATCCCGGGGCCTATACCGGTCCTGTGATGCTTTTGTTTTGGTTTTAGAAAAAAACTTCTCTAATTTGCCCAGCCTGGCCTCAAATTTAAGATCCCCCTGCCTCGGGTTCCTTAGTAGCTTCGATCACAGGTGCCTGATAAGTGTTTCAGTGAATTTACTGCATTTTAGGGAGATGATTCTGTTCACAATTAAATTCCCCCAATGTTCTGGAGTTTTGTTTGTTTGCTTTCTTTTGCTTTCTTTTTTCTTCTTTTTGTAATGAAGAAAAAAGCTGAAGGTGACATGTGTGGTATTCTTTAGACCAACTTATATGGATCTAGAAGTTTCTGGTTGGATTATGCATGAAGCTGTGTTGGATTTGAGAACAGAAGCTACATTCAGGCTAACAGAAGATTCTAGATTTCCAAGAAGCCAGCTCGGTCCCCTTTGAGATTCAGGCCCAAGGTGGTTCAGTGGGGCTCAGAGAAATCCTAGCTGGGGAAGCCCAGCTTCTCTGCTTGGGCCGTTCCTGTCTGTTCCTCACAACGAAGACACAGTGAGAACTGTTTGCTGCGACTCTTGTGGTGTTTGTTATTTCCTCTTCTGTACTTCCAAAGTTTGTTTTTGCCATATAAAATCTATTTTACTCATTTAAAAAAATATCAGGCATAATCTTACCCGCGGTCTCAGCAAACACAGCCGTGGCGGTGACCTTACATTTCCGTGAAGCACGCAGTGTGCATGTGTAGTGTGATATGCTCTGTTTATGACGTTGAGCGCTTCTCAGAGGTCCTGAAAACCCCTGTTAAACCAATCCCTCCTTCTTCAATATGGCCCTCGAGCATCAAAGAAGTGCCTCCAGTCCCTCTCATCTTTAATAAGGCTTTAATTTTTACAGAAGCTCTTGAAACCTTTGCCTTTTTGCTCTTATAACCCTGTAAGTTTCACTTGGGGTCAATACATGATTTATCACACAAACAGGGTCACTTGCAGAGGTGACAGGGTGCTATTAATAATCATGCCAAGGCAATGCGTGGAACCTGGGCTGCACTGAGTTGTGGGCCTCGCAGCTAAGCAAGATAGGAGCAATCTTGGGTTACCAAGTCAGGAATTCGGGGGCAGGCACTGTCTAAAGACAGCAGTAGGTGGTGCTGATCTTAGAACTCAAGATTTGGGATCCTAACCCAGTTCTCTATAAACCAAAAGCCAGACCCAAGGCCTTTCCCCACCGATCTCCATAGCTTTGTAAACATTCTAGAGAGACGCACCCCCATGTGTTTATCAAAGATGGAAACTAACAGGAACTCCCCTTCCCTTCCCTCTCTTCCTATTCCCGCCCTTTTCTTTCCTGCACCTCTTCCCCACCCCCTCAACTCCCCTCCCTCTTGAACCAAGTTACTGACATTTCACTGGAGGGTATTGTCTAAAGAAAAGCTCTGGCGACTAAATAGCCCTTCCACAGGAGCCAGCCAGCATCTGATGTATTGTTTTTATTAAGGATGGTCTGCTCAAGAGAATGCTCTTGTATACTCACATTAGCATCTCACAAGGCTGAAAGCTGATTTGAAATAGCATCTATAATACACCACAATCAAAATATTTAGGAGCAATTATAATAATAAAGGGGCCTAAGGGGATGCGGGGCATCTCAAAACCACCTCTTGGATGAGACAGGGATGAGGAGCCTGATGGAATGGATGGTCCCGTGCTGTCAATCAGTCTGCAAAGACTGCTGTCTACACTCTTTCCCTCCGCCCTTCCCTGGCTCTGTCAAAGATCATTCAACTTTGAAATCCACAAGGATATGCAGACATCCCTGGATAGCGGGGTGCAGTCAGAGGGACTCGGAGGGCTCTTGATCATCGAGGGTTGACACATGGGTGCTGGACTTGACCATCTGAAGCAGTTGAGTTTGAGCCCACAGCCCTGGGACTCTGATGTCTTGTGTTCTCTAAGCTCCACGCTCTGATTCTGTAAAAAGAGCTGTAGAGAGTCCATGAACTAAAGAGACAATCTGTGCCCCACACAGGGACTACTACACCAAAAGAGGTCCATATCATATATGGTTTTTAAATTACAGTTAATCATCATTGTTAATTTTTGCCAGAAACCAAGCTACCCTCCCACACGCACCTAACAGATTTCATGTTCCTCTGTGTGGATCTTCCATTCGAGGCTCCCTCCAACACTGATTCTCTTGGCTCAAGCAGGGTTGACTCATTCTGAACGCTACCTGGGCTTTTCCCTGACTCCAAAGCAAGGGGTTTTGATAAAGGGAGCTCTTGTGGGCAGCTGCTAAAGTGCCTCAGAGCAACACTCCGTGGCTTCTCCATGGAGCCCTGCATCTGGGAAATGATAGCCTAGCTTTGGTGTCCCCATGGCTTTGGTGTCCCGGCCATGAGGCCTCTACCTCAGTATTTCCACTACTCACTGAGCTCGTCAAGATCCTCCAGAAGCTAGCCCAGTCTTCCATGAGGATCTTCTGACCCTGGGTGAATCAAATATATTTTGCTCTGTCCTATCTTAGTTAATTGCCAGTGCACCATCAATGATGCATTCAATGATCTTTTCCCTTGCCCTTTGTAAGGAAGGTAGGCTCAAAGAACTCACCCAATCTTATACAATTCATAAGCAGAGTTCACTGTGCTTTGAAACAGTTCATCGGAAGACATTTCAAAAGCAGAATCAAAGTGTACATAAGAAAGCAAATATTATCCATACTCCTACATGTA
The DNA here is from genome assembly GCA_004363535.1 of Dasyprocta punctata. NCBI lineage: Eukaryota > Metazoa > Chordata > Mammalia > Rodentia > Dasyproctidae > Dasyprocta > Dasyprocta punctata. The sequence continues at coordinate 99,011 of RJWM01002193.1, read as the reverse complement.
CTGGAATTTTCATTTTGCTCTATTTTTTTTCTTTTTCTTTTTGTATCTGGAATCGAATTCAGGACCTTGTGCTTGCCAGGCAGGCACTGTTCCGCTGAGCTATATCCCCAGCTCCTGTTGTTTTCTCCTACAGAACTCTGTTTGCATTTGTGTGCGAGCATTTGTATATGTGTGCAAATGGGAATAGCAGAAATTTTACTAATTTTACAAATTTTTGTCTTGCTTTTCTCCCTTATTCTATTGTGCTCTTTCCCCATGTAATTAGCCTAATAAATACACTTCAGAACGATGGCAAACAGGCTGTACAGTATTTCCGCACATGCACATTGCTCTCTTTGATCATTTTGGTTGTTTCTAGTTTTTCTCAGTTATGAAGAACATTCACTCAATCATCTTTAAAAAGTAACAGTGATGCATGTTTCCACCGTTGAATGAGTCCCTTTTGTGGGTTTGTTTCCTATTACCTATGCCATTTATTTTAAACTGTGAGCTTCTGGGATATTTTGGTTGCCATTTTACTGGTGAAAAAGCTGAGACTTACACAGGTGACTTGTGTCCTTGAGACAGACCTTGAGAGACAGAGTTCAAACAAGACCTCCAGAAAAGGCAGCTATATCTTTACCCAGCACTTCTAATGATCTCTGTCTGTCTTAGTTATTTTTCTTGTTTCTGAACAAAATACTCAACACCCACAAGTGAAAGAAGGAAAGGTTTATTTGGCTCACAGCTTGTAGAGGTTTCACTCTACAATCAGCTGGCTCCAAGGTAGGGTGGCACAGCAGACAGGCATTGTAGGGGAGAAGCCGTTCATGGTCTGCAGAAGATAGTAAGGCAAGCAAGCAAGGGACAAGATGAGCCTCTTTCTGCCCCTTATATTATACCCAGCCTACAGGAATTAAGAGAGCACCAAACCAATTAGTGGCCTGATTTAGTAATCACTCACCTGTAATCCTAGCACCCTTAATCCTAGCATTGCACCATGAATCAATCACACACTCTAGATCCAGCCACCTCTGAAAAAGTCCCACCTATGGCTGCATGAGGCTTTGGGACATCTAGGCACAAGTTGTAACACTGTCCTTGTTGAGTCTCTTTCCAGGGAAACGGCAGTCTCTGAAACAGGAGCAAGCATCTGAATTTAAGGCTTTTCCCAGCAGGAAGCAAAATGACTTCCTTCAGGTCATCTAGGACCCCGGGAGAGTGGGAGGGGACCAGCCATCAGCAGTGCTCCTGCCCCCTGACGCCTGGCATTGCGGTCATCTTTATTTGGAGAGCGAGCCCGGAAAATCATGTAACACTTGTCACCTCCCTCCTTTGACCCCTGAGCAATCTCATTAGACTTGGCCCTTAATCCCTGCTCTGCATTCCTTCAAAGACAAGGACTTTTATGACACACACACTAACCTTTCCTCGCAAGTGCTTCTGGCGGGTGTGCAAAACCTCCTGCAAACCAGTGTGATGAAGTCTGCGGTGTCTTCACGGTCTGGTTTCCCATGGCACCCAGGGCAGCATTCCCTCACACCCGTTGGGAGAGGCTCACTCTTCTGGGAAGCAAGCTGCTCCTCTTTGTCTGTTCGTGTTTCTCTTATGTGTGCTTTCAAGGCCTGTCCTTGGCCACATTGACTATCCAGGGATGAAATTTCTTTTATGAAATAGTATTCTCTGACCCTAGCTCTTCACTGACCTCTTTGGAATTCCTTACTTGGATTTACTTTGTGTGTGTGTGAATTCCCAAATTATTTCAAGGATTACATAATTATTAACAATGTGGTTCTCCTCTTTCTCTGCAAAAAAATCTCCAACTCTCTGTATTTGTTTCCTTACAGTGCTATAACACATTGTCACAAATTTGATGCCTTAAAAAGAAGAAAAATTTACTGTCTCATAATCATGGAGGTCAAAAGTCTGAAGTCAAGGTGTGGCAGAACCACACTCCCTCTGAAAGGAGATTGTATCCCATGCTTCTTTCTTAGCTTCTTGTGGCTTCTAGAACCTTTAGTTTTCTTAGACTGTCGCTTCCCTCTGATCTCTATCTCTGTCTTCACGCGGTCTTCTTTTCTGTGTCACCCAGTGTCAAAATTTCTCTCTCTGTTTCTCTCCTTTCTTTTACAGAGACATCAATCAATGGGTTTAATACCTTAAATCCAGGATGATTTCAGTTTAAGGTCCAAATTCGGAGTGATTTCAGCTCAAGACCTGTAACTAATTATCCATACAAGGACCCTGTTTCCAAATACAGTCATATCCTGAGTTCCTGGTGGACATGAATTTTCTGGGGAAGGGCACTCCTCCAACCAGTAACGCCTCCATCATCTTTCTTCTTGTTATGAAAGAGAATAATCATCTCTTTGCTTCTTTTCCATGCTATCATTTAGTGGTAAATACGCTGGCTTTTAAACCAAGAAGGGTGAGTCTTCAAAATCATTCTAGTCTGGAGGTATCTAATGGAAATTTCTGCAGGGCTGGCAGCATTCTATGTCTGTGCTGTTCAATGTGGAAGCCACTACTTGACTACATTGTGCTATTGAACACTGAATATGTGGCCTGTGTCATTGAGGGGCTTAACTGTGAATCTTAATGGGTTTATACGTTCAAGGTCATTGCCTACAGCCTTAGACAGCACAAGCCTACAAGAATTCATTGCAACGATAATGACTAGAAGCCCTGAGGGATCACAGAGTCTACCCATGGAGACTCACAGATAGTGGTAGAATTGAGTTCCCTGCATTTCAGGGACCTGCAAACTATGGCCCATGAGCCAATGCAAGCCAACAACCTCTTTATAATGGCTGTGAGTTTAGAATAATTTATAGACTTTTAAGTGGCTGAAAATAATCAGAAAAAGAATAGTACTTCATAGCCTGTGAAAACGGTACTATGAAATTCAAAATCTGGCTTCCATCCATAAACAAAGTTTCATTAGACTACAGCCATATTCCTTAACTCCCTCGCTGTCTTTCACCTGTTCCACACTAGGGTAGCTGAGTTGAACAGTTGCCTCGAGAAGTATCTGGAATTATTAGCTTTTGCAGAAAAAGTTTGCAGCCTCTGCTCTAAACTTTCTGTCTACCCTTTCTTAAGTGAGAAAAACTGTCATTGGGAGAAAGGAAAGCAGGCCCCTTGTACCTTCCACCACAGGGAAGATCCTTCATCATCTTTTGAAATCAGATATCAATTTCAAAGGCACAAACTGACCGCTTAGTTTGTAATGGGTTAAGTGAAAAGTGTTGTACACAGCCACATAAGTGGAAGCTCATTTTTTTCTTGAAGCAGAATAAAACCAGCTGCTGTATCATAGTGATTGAGAGCCAGGGAAAAGATTCTACAATGAGACCCAGATTGTAATTATCCCCCAATATGAGAGAGGACAGACTATTACAGTCCAAACTCAATGCAGATCAGCAATATGACCTGAAGGAGCCTCTAAGAAGGCCAGGGAGGACAGAGCCACTAGAAGCATGCTAAGTTCTCCCTCTCTACTTCTTCCTGACTTTCCCATCCCATACTGAGTGCCAAAGTGGTAGCAGCCTATGGGTAGTATAAGATCTGCTTTAACTTTGCATTTAATTAGTATTGGTAGTAGTGTGCGGGTGGGTGTGAGTGTGTAGCGTGTATAAGGACAATGGCACACACTACTCAGGAAGGTGAGAAGCTCAAGGTCAGCCTGGGTAGCTTAGCAAGAATCTGCCTCAAGATTTAAAACAACCGTGAAAATGCTGGGGGTGTAACTCAGTGGTAGAGAGTTTGTCTAGCATATGCAAGGCCCTGGACTCAATCTCCAGTACTACAAAAGATAAAATAACATGTATGTAAAACATCAATAGCAACCCATGCTAAAGATTCCATCCTCTAAGATACCGTTAATTACTTAAGACAGTGTTTCAGTGCATGGATGTGCATGGCTGGGTCCCCTATGCACTTGCTGTGTGCCAGGCCGAGCCATGAGGGCAGTTCCTTCTTACTGGGGCTGTCCCCCTCCAGCTCTGTGGGTGAGGGACAGACTCCAGGGCAGCATGTGACAGGCCCCGGGGCTGCACACCAGGACAGGGAGGCCCCTTCTTGGGTTTTCCTCCTTTATCATTCTTAGAAACACGCGGCATCTAGTGCTTCCTGCCTCCATCCAGGTGGTAGCAGGGCAGCTCGAGGGAAAGGAGAACTTGAACCAGGTCCAAAGGGAAGAGATGTTGCAATAAGGGAAGTGGAAAATAGAACTGAGCTGAGGGAATCTGGTTCTGACTGTTCCTGTCTGCTCCCCAGACTGTAAACAGGGACCTTACTGAATGCAAGGAGTCAGAAGACATCTTCAAAAAATAAAGCAAAGTGAAACAAATCAAATTTCAGTGACCCATGAAGGCCCTACACAGGTCCTGGTTGCATTTTACTTTCTGCCATGAAAGGGTCACCACTGGTCTCTTTGGCACCCCCTTGCCACCCGACAATGTCAGGGTATCCTCCACGCTGAGTTCTTGCCGGTTCTCTGCAAAACTTCTCTGTCTGTCATCGGCTGTCCTCTCCGTCTTCCGGAGTCTCTGGGACAGGGACCTTTCTCTGAGCAACATCTATGGATTCGCATCTCTTGCCTGGTTGGAGCCGAGCAGGCTGGGTCACTTTGTTTTCCAACCGGACACTGTTCCTGGCATCCAGTTCCTCAGCCAGCACTTGAAGAGAGTGAGACACAGGAAGTGCCCAGCCCGCGGCACCTGCAGATGCTGAGCTAAGTCATCCTGATGATCCCTGCAGGTCTCCCAGGCATTGTAGGGCTTAAAAAATGTGTCTTTCTCACAAATAAATGCACGATACACGGAAGCAAAGCCGGCCAGCAGCAGGGAGAAGAGCCCCAGATTCTTTCTCTGCTCTACGTGCTGGGGACACATAGCAGCATCTTCACGATAGTCCTGTCTGCTTTGGAAGCAGCCAGGCCTGAAGTCAGACTCGCTTTTGGTTCATTTGATTCATTTACTTATCTCAATCTGCCTCAGTTCCTCCTCTGTATAACAGTGCCTGCCTTCTTAGTGATCCCAAGGGGTAGTCATGGAAGTGGCCTATATTCCATCAAGAGGTGAATGGATGAAGAAAGTGTGGTATGTATATGCAATGGAGTACTACTCTGCCATAAAGAAGGATACACTTGGAGTCTTTTGTAGGAAGATGGGTGTACCTTGAGACCATAATGTTAAGCAAAATAAATCAGACACGCAAGCTTAAGTATTACATGGCTTCTGTTATATGAGAAACCCAAACTACAAATAAAGAGCAAATAAAAGATAACAAGAAACAGGGAGTTAGATCTTTTTTCAAATGGGAAAAGGATCAAGAAAGAAAGGGAGGTGGAAAGAGGGGAGGGGATGGGGATGAGGAAAGAATTAAACTGTGTTATGTACCTGTACCCATTTCCCACAAGGAATGTAAACATTATGCACTATGAACATACACTAATAAAAATATATATATATATATATTTTTTTTGTGGCACCGGGGATCAAACTCACAACTTTGAACCTGCTAGACAGGCACTTAAGCCGCTGAGCCAAACTCCCAGCCCTAGTTTTTTGAGGCAGGGCCGCACCATGTAGCTCAGGCCCACCTTGCGCTCACGTTGTAGCCCAAGCAGGCCTCAAACTCACAACGCTGCTCCTACCGCAGCCTCCTGAGTGCTGGGATTAAAGGCATGCGCCACCATGCCCGGCAAAAACATTTTTTAAAAAAAGAGAAAAAAAATAAATCCCATCCTTTGATGACTGATGCTCAAACCCCTTCTTAGCCTTGCTTCTTACTGACAGCTCAGTGTTCCCCCAGAAGTGGGCAGATATTTTTAGGAGCTTGCTAAAGAATGGGGCAAAGAGAAGGTTGGCCTGTCCTTCTTCGCTGTGTGATCTGAGGGGACTGACCTGCCTTCTCTGAGCAGCTCCTCTTCCTCCACTGTAAGCGGGGATACCAGTGCTGTCTGCCGTGCACAAGGCCCTGGGGAAGCTCGACTGAGGGATGGCGCCCAAGTCACTGAGGCACGATGGCATCAGCCCTCTGGGGACGCCACTTCCCACTGCCCCCTTCCTTACATAACTCTCCACAGCCTCCTCAGGTCTATCGCTGCGGCAGGGGAGCCAGGTGCCACCTCCTCCCCACATGCCCCAGTTAATATTTCAAACGTCCTGAGTTTCTAATTGTGGCGAAGCCTCAGAGCCACCTAATCCGCCCATGTATTAACTGCTCTGCCTCCAAACGGGTGCCCTGGCCTGGGGCTGACACTTGCTGAGTTAATAATGACTCGATTCATTCCTCTCGCCAAGTGCAAGAACCACATAATCTGCAGGGCAGAAATAACTCCCGTAATTAGAAATGCCTGAGGAAACCCCCACAAAGGGCCTCGGAGCCCGGCATGTGGGAACCCCCTGCCCCTGCTCCTTCCCTTGGCCCCCTCCAAGGCCAGGGAGCCCTGGAGTTTTCTAAAGCCTACTCAGACTTGGCATCTCTAAGAGGCAGGCCCTCCAAGGGATGGCATTCCAGTCCTGGAACTATGAGCAGCAGTCGCGCGGCTTCCCCGTACCCTGGGCGACTCCTGTCTCCACCAACAGCTACCCTGTGAGCTCAGGCCAGCGGTGCTCTGCAGACCAGACCCTCCTGCCCATCCCCTCCCAGCAAACATGACCCCTACTTCCCAGTCCAGGCGGAAGTGCTGTTTGGGGGAGGACTGCTTGGGTTGAGCAATGCCCAGAACCAGCCCTGGCCTCCTCTTGGTGACCAGGGGGCCCATGGTTTTGCAAGCTTGGAAGGAGCAATGCTGAACCTGCCAGAAGTCGGGGTCCCAAGCCACCCTATCCACAGCTAGGCTGAGTGATCCAGCCCCACCAGGGCCTGGAGTTCCAGGGGTGTCCTTTGCTCAGATAGAAAATGGGGGCCACATGGGCCTCCTCGGTGGCTATGAGGGTGGCTGCACAGTGCCTGGCTCTGGCCACATCCTCCATCACCCTTTAATCTGCCTTTCTGTAAAAAGTGACACAAAGTCACATCAGCCCGACCATAAATGGTCAGAGACTTTCCTAAAGCACTCAGAACGGGATGCGTAGCTGTGCCTTGTGCCCCTGGGGTCTGTTTATGCCTGTGATGTAGGGCTGCACATTCCCATCGCACAGGCAGGATCATTAGTTCTCCCTTCCCGTAGCTGTTGTGCGTGAAATATGCGCATAACCACAGACACTCACCTACGCACACGCACGCAGCATTTCTGCTCTCCTCAGGCTTTAAAGCACGCCTTGTGGGTGGCCAGGACAGAAGCCGAGACAGAGGGCTGGGGTCTCCTGTCACTTCCTGCCCATTCAACAGCCCCTGGAAGCAGCCCAGCCTGACACGCTAAAGTGCAAGATTTCTGAACAAACAGTCAGATCTCCCACTTTGGAATAAGGATCAGCCTTTGGGGAGACAGCGGCCTTGAAAGACTTTGCTCAAAACAGTGAAAAGCCTGCCTTGTAAATATCATAGCTCTCACGCTGGCCATGAGCAGGGGCCATTAGAATTTTCAGCCGTCACCAAGCCCTGCTTGCAGAGACCGAGTCCTGGGGACAGCAGGGTGGAGACCCTGCCTTTGTTCCCAAGGGGCCCAACACCTTCTCGGTCAACCACACTGACCAGTGTCTGTGTGGAATGCAGTGAGACAGTTAGCATAGGCGCTTCCCTTTTGAGTAACTTTCCAACTGGAAAACCCTTTACGAGTGAAACCTATTTGGGGAAAGGCAGAAAAGAAAGTGAGTGACAGTGGAGTCTAGTGAATAAGATGGGAAGTAACCTTTTGATGCAAGAAAGCGATTAGGAGTGCAAATCAAGCCAACAGGGGATTTTCTTGTCCCCGTGGCCTGTGGGCAGTGCCACTTGAGAAGTGTGAACACACAAGCCCCTGGCGCGGTGGGTGCTTTGTGAAAGTCGTGTCAAAGGCCCTGTGTGAAAACAGAAGTGGCTCTTTGCTAAAGGGATCGTGGGTTTCATAGGCACAACGCCACTTTCCCCCACCAATCGCCCTGAGTACCACCCTGCCCCCGTCTCCTACCTGTCTAATGCATTTTCCAATGAGCAGGTTCTTCCCTTGGCGTTGAAGTCCACGCTTTCCTCACAAGCTGGTGGACTCTTCTTTGAGTCATTGCAGAGGAAGCCTTTGTTAAATATAAGGGGGTTTTTTTTCTTCTTTTGCCAAGAAGTGCCACATCTTCTGGCTACACTGAAATATAACCAAGAATGTGGGGGAAAATGGACACTTCTTTCTGAATTAGGGACAGACTGGCTTCTGATGCAAATTCTAAAGCTGGTATCCTCTTGGCATGGGGGCTGGAAAGGTAGATTTCAGAACAAAAGAGAAATGTCTCTTAGAGATAGACTCATAAGACCAACACAAGTTCTGTGACCTAAGCAAACCACTTGCATTTCCTGTACCTCATTTTTTTTCCTGAGAAAATGCTGAGGGAAAAAAAAAAAAAAAAACAATACCACCTGCCTCATAGCACAGTTGTAAGAAACAAATGAGAGTTTGGCACAGAGTTCTGGAGACATTATACAAGCTCAATGACCAGATATTTCCACAAGCTCTTGTCTCTCTGGCATATGCATTTGGTCCCAGAGGCTGCTTATTCTATGAAGTGTAGAGCCTTATCCTTGAATTTGGGGAACATCAAGGTTTTCAATTCACTATTGTGATTGACAAGAAGATTCTAAATAAAAGCTGCAGACGCGGGCATGTGTGCGCGCGTGCGTGCATGCATGTGCAAACCCACGCTTGTGCACACACGAGCAGAGATGTGTTTGAATACAGGCTGTGTGTGCACCTGCCTGTGTGTGTGCACGAGCACTTGTGCTTGCGAGTGGACGGAGTGTACCGTGTGCACTGGAGACAGCGTGAGTGGGGACTCACCTGGGTAGGACCGGTTGGAATCTGTTCTGAGGACGCCGCAGCTCCACGCACCTCTCTATGCTCTGCTGTAGCCTGGCAGCGCTAGCGCCCATCAGAATAGCAGAGGGTCTGAGCCCCGCGGAGCCCTGCAGAGCCCCACAGAGCCCAGTGGCACTTGCAGGCCATTAACAAGTCATTGCCCCCTCCACGCTGCAGCATCCAGAGAATGCCCGGGCTCCGACTTGGACTCTGGTCCAGAAGGCTGTGCCGTCTGCTCAGGACAAGAGGGAGCCAGCCTCTGTGCCTGTCCCGCTCTTACAATCTTTAAAAATGCAATACTGATATTATTTTATATTTCATTACATAATCTTTAGAGGAATAAAATATTTATGGATGATTATGTTCTCTATTAAAACTATATATTATTTATTAAAATTGTATCTTATCTATTTAAATTATATATTATTTATTAATTATATATTGCATTGTAAGGAGTATACACATATACTTTTTACGGCACACCATGTAACATAGCATAATGCATAATATAAAGTGTAATCTAGAAATGAGGAGTTGACTTTGCAGTCAGTAGGAACCAGTGTCGAATTAAGTCAGAGCTTTCCCTGTCGGGAAAAGGCAGTTAAAGTTTCAGGTATTTTGCAAACCAGTTTGTATTTACACTGGTAGCTTGAAATCAGCCATGGTGGCAGCATTTGCACCAGAGAAATTGGCAAACTTAACAAGCGTGTGTGTGTGTGTGTGTGTGTGTGTGTGTGAGCTCTGTTGAGCCCTACTGCGTACATTATCATTCTATTTTCTCTACCCCTCACTTCACTAGCATTTCCTAACTACATGATCTTGGGCAGGATCCCAATTTTCAGAACCCAGTGTGCAGTTGCCCAGGTTGTCTGCTGTACACGCACCTGAAGGGGCATCCTCACATCAAAGCCTGCCCGGCTCTTGCCCTCTGTCCCCTCACTTGTAGGATGGGAGAACAGTCACTCCCACATAGCTCTCCCCTGAGGATACAGTCAGATGAGGGGGTGCACCTTCCTTTGTGATGAACCTGGTGGAAGAAGAGTGAGGAAGGTAATCAAAAACCGGGAAGCTGAAATGAAATAAACAGGAAGTAGTACAAATGGCCTATAACTGCATGAAAAAATGGTCAACATCGCCAGGCACTAGCGAAGTGCAAGTTAAAACAACTTTGAGATTCCATCTTACCCCAGCAGGAATGTCACCATCAAGAAATCAGATAACAACAAATGCTGGAGAGGCTACTAGGAAAAAGGAATCCTTCTACATTGTTGGTGGAAATATAAACCACTACGGAGATCAGTACAGAAATTCCTCAAAAAACATACTAGAAATTGAAATTGACCCAAGTATTCCCCTCCTCAATAGGCAAAGGAAGTTACCGTTATAGTTGGCATTGCTCTGGAAGTTACAGCTCCACCAACTGCATCCCCCAGCATACCCTTTAGTTCAGGTGTCTGCTTGTTGGTTTGTAGTTATTCTATGGTATTTGTATTGGTTGAACTATCTTACACTGTCACTTGTCCTTAAGCTATTTGAACTCTTTTGTAGGAAAAGAAAAGTATAAATACTTACATTCCTCTTTGGCAGCAAAGCCTTTAAGAGTCACACCTTTGACAATGCATGGACCTCAGCAAGGAGGCCATGGCACGCAGGGGTGTGCAGCTCGGCTGAGGCACCGGTCTGGATCACGTGAAGTGCCATGGGCTGCCAAAATGGGAAGGAAAGCTGCATCTACCCGATGGATTGTTGTGCTGGCACAGGCAGAACCAAATGCCACAAACTGGGTGGCTTCTGCAAAAGAACCGCGTTATGTTCTGGAGGCCAGAAGTCCAAGACTGGGGCATGGTAGAGCTTGTTCCCTCTAAGACTGCTGAAACGCATCTGGTCCAGGTTTCTGTCCTGGATCCCAGTGTTTGCCATCTTTGATGTCCCTAGGCTCATTCATGTACTCCCCTGATGTAGCCTGCATGCTCATGAGATGTGTCCTGTGTGTGTGACCTGTGTATCTGTTAAACTTCCCTAGAGGAACAGAATCAATAGAATATATGAGATGTGATCAAAGCCTATGATGAATGTTTAAATTTTAAGAACTATTTCAGTAAAAGACTCATTGCCATCGACCCCCTCACATTTCTCCTGCTGACTTTAAGCACACTTATTCCACCACTCTTGCCAATTTCTGAATTGTTTCTGGAAGTGCTTTATCTCAAATGTCTTTAGTTGTACTGTCATGGCTGCCTGGATAACCTAAATCAACTCAAAGTGTTTACCTTTAATGTCATTTTGACTTTGAGAAAGACCTAGAAATTGCACAGTGCCAGATCTGGTGAATAAAGTGGGCGAGGACCCATCATGCTTTTATAAGCCTATCTTTCCATTGGATGACACTTGGCAGCGGCGTTCACCATATTTCTGATCATACCTCAGAAAGACACTCATGAAAGAGGATTTCCAGAACTTCTTCAGAAAGTGGCGAAAATGATGGGCTAAGTGTATTTGAAGTAACCAGGAATATTATCAGGAGGATTAATGGCAGTGTATCTTTTATTATAATACATTTTTGAAATTTAAACACACGCCATATAGCTTGAGATATTTTATTATATATTTTGATTTATATAATATATATATATTTATGGAAGGGGGCTTATTAGGTAGGCTTACAGGATCAGAGGCAGGAGAGTTCACAGTCAGTAGCTGCTCAGTCTGAGAAGTTGGACGCCTTGGAACAAGAAGGATCGAGGATGCATTCCCAGTCTAAGACCGAAGGACTGGAAGCTTCCTGGAGAGCTGCTGGAATGAATCTGTGTTGAAAGCTGGAGAAACGGTAGTCTGAGGTGCACAGGTAATGGTAGCAAAAGATGAGCCTGTTCAAACAGAATGGAGCTCCCCACAACATACCTCTACTTCCTCCTTCTTTCCCTTTTGCTCCATCGAGAATCCAGGCCTATTGGTTAGTGCCAGCCACTTCCGGGGTGTGTCTTTCCCCCTCAACTTGCTGACCTGCATGTAAATCATCCACAGACACACCCAGAAGTGTATTTGATCAGTCTCCTAGTGCTTTCTTAATACAATCAGGTGGACAAATCACAATTAATGGTCATCGTATCTGTGTCTCTGTTTTCACCCTACTTCACTATGCCCTCATCTTAACCAGGAACATCTGTAACCATCCGGGGTCTTATGTCCAAATAAGGTCACATTTTGATCTGTTGGAAGTTAGGTCTTTACAATATGAATGCAGGGTGGGGGCCACAATTGGACCATGATGCCTGGTAAGGGTGTAAATCCCTTCTCAGCATCCAGCCCATGGAGAAACTCCTTCCTTGAAAACCCATATATTTTAGTCCATGTTTGTTGCTTTAACTGAATAGTGGAATCTGAATGATTTGTACAAGAGAGAAGTTTACTTAGCTCTTGGTTTTGAAAACTGAGATGTCCCAAGGCATGGTGGCAACTGCTGGTGACAGCTTTGATATGACACCATGAGTGAAGGGTGGAGAGTCTGCAAGTACACGGAAGACAGCTATGTGGAGGGTGGCCTCACTTTATAGCAACCTGCTCTCGTGGTAACCAATCTACCTCTGAGAGAGCAGCATGAGTCCTCAAGACACAAATACCACTTAATGCCACCCACGTCTAACATCACTGTATGGGAATCAAATCAATACACAAGTTTTGAAGCGGATGAACCAAACCAAACCATAGCATCATGAGTCATAATATAGAATCATGGGAGTGTGTGCACGTGTGTGTATGTGTGCAAAGAAGGCCTGATCTTTTTTTTTCAATTTCAAACACTAGTGATATGAATAAAACAAGTCAGGGTGAAAGTGATATGTTCGGGTCAGATCAGAAAGTATAAATTAGCAGCCACCAAGAAAGACAGACAACACTTATTCACAGGTTTTGGTGGTAGTCTCTAATTATAAATTTTGAGTAGTATTTTGAATAAAAACATTCTCTGACTCTAAAGAGCCCAAGACCCAGAGAGATGCAAGGGTTTGCTGCAAGTGACCAATGAGCAAAGAATTCAGGCATATTTGGGGGCTGAGGAAGATGTGTAGTGTACGTGCCCACCATGCACTCTAGAAACCAAGGTGCAGGCGAGTTAAAGAGTGTTGCTGGTGTTACTTGGCTGGCACCTACCCTAAGCAGGTTTCAAAGCCAATCCACTGACTTCCAATCACCCTGGTTGGTCCTCTACCACACTGGGCAGCCTGGGCTCTAGAATCCAGGATTCATGGCTCACCTCCTTGCTGGCTTTCTGCACCAGCTGCCCAGGCTGTGATGTACCAGTGGGTAGGTTTCTCATTCTAAAAACATGCTGGGCTGAGGGGCCAGGGGAGAACAGAAATCCAGACTGCACGCTAATCCCGCTTGCTACGTGCCTCCATGTGGGGGCAGTAAGGGACCCTCTTGGCCTGGAGGAAAGGGTGGCCTGTTTTAATTCAAACCAAGGCACCCTGCAACTTCCTAAGACAGGAAAAAAAAAAAAAAACTGGTTAAATATTTGCTCACAAGGATTTAAGCCACTTTTTCCAAAGCTAGGATAAATAAATAAATAAATAAATAAAGGAGTTGGAGGAGAATCTCCTTGCCATCCTGTTGCTTCCTAAACTCTCCAATGGCCCAACCCAAGCTCGTGTGTACCCTGGAAATCCAAAGTGTCATTTACCTTTCACAGCAGAGAGGGAGAAGGGGCAAGGAGACCAAGGCCAGTCTGCGTCTGGCAGCTCCGTGACTCCAGCCACGCTTAGCATGGTGAAGCCGATGGGGCTTCTGGGTTGCACCGAGCACTGATCACAGCCAGTTGCAGGGTGAGCGGCACCCTGGCTCTGCCAGGCCTCCTGTAATGTGCGGTGTGCACAGGGACCAGCAGTAAATGGCATGGCCCTGATTAGAGCTACGGAAGACTGGCTAGGAATAAAGGGCCACCAGACCCATGAGCAGAGACATTTGGATGCACTGAGGGTCCAAACAGGAGGCTGCTGTTTTTCAAAGAGATTTTGCAGCAGAGCTCTGGCCAAAGATGGGAGGTGTTGTCTGCGGGGAGTCTGTCTGAGCTGGGGAAAGTCAGAGGACACAGTCTCACCCCCAGGACTTTGAGCCGGCTCCTGGAAAGGATCGGGCTGTACGTGCTCAATATAGCTCCAGCTTATTTCTCAGTAAATTATTCAGATGTTAATTGCATTGTAAACAAAGCCGCTGCTACCTTCCTTTCCTTTCCAATTATCATCATAAAATGTGTGCTGCAGGGAGGAGGAGGAAGAGGAGGAGGAAGCAGGGAGCAGAGGGCCTGCGAGGGAAGCTGGGCTGATGCTCTAGGATGAAGGGGCTGGTAGAGGATGTCTAGAACCAGAGCCCCACAGGAAGACTGGTCCTCAGCCCAGAATTTCGGTGGGGGAAGATGTCGGTGGGTCCCTGTCACATGCATTGTATCCCTCTCCCTTTGCCCGTCTCTACCAGTGGGGAACTGGAGTCAGCATCAAGAGCTACAAACGATGACACCATCTTTCCTGGGAGGCTGGTTTGGAGGGAAAACTTTGAATGTTGCATAAACCGCAGCACCAGATGGATGCAGAAAGCACAGGCCTGATACACCCTCTGCATTTAATCTGGGTGCCAGATCCAGCAGGAAGCGAGGGTGTCTGATTCCCCTACTCCACAGCTCCCCTCCCTCCCACAGCTCTGTTCACTGGTGCATGTGATAGGCAAACCAGGGGGAAGCACCAGGGGACAGGGGACAGGAGCTCCGAGTGGCTGCTGACAGGGGGGCTCTGGGTTCACCCTGTGCAGAGTGCCTGTCAACGCAGAGCTGCAACCGGCTTCCCCTGTCTTCGCTGCTCCCTTCGGAAATGACTGCAGTCCTAATTAAAAGCAATTTGCTTAATCTTGCGGCGTCAGGGAAGGGCTGGGCTCCTTGGAGGGGAGGCCTCCTGCCAAGGGATGGAAAAAGCCGCATGGATGAGGCGGAGAGGAGAGAGGAGGCTCAGAGTCGGGCAGAGCCTGCCCTCCCGTCAGGCCCCCAGTTGTGTCTCCCGCACCAGCCCACAGCCACGCTCTCTCTGCCGCAGGGATCAGAGCAGGAGCAGGAGAGCTGTGCTGACTCATTAGGGAATCACTGAACTTACCCAGAGATGGCCCATGCCGTGCGGCTCCCTCCCTTCATCATAGGAAAAGGTTCCTAGGGCGCCCCGAGGTAGCCCTCCATGGACAGCGTGCCGGAAGGGAGGATATTTTGTGCAGTCTCTGCTCCAACCAGCATTTAGAGACATTTGCATTCTCTGCAGAACGTCCTTACTCCATTCTTGCCCGGCGATGGACCTGGAATGAGCTGTTTCCAGAGGGACTTCTCCATGTCTTCCTTGAGTCTCCATTTCCTTGTGCATCCCACAGATGTTCTGACTGCAGCTGTTTCACAGCCACTGGTGACCCCCGGGGCTGCTAAGTCGCCCCCACCTCCCCTGATCTTAGGGGAGGAGGAAGATACTCACTCTGTCTGCGTCTCTGCCTCTCACCTGCTTAAACTGATGATTTAAACAGGTGAGACCCAGAGACTCCGAAGTAGCAACAGGACCCCCTATTTCGTATAACGTTATCCTTCCCCTGCAGAGGTGACTGTCAGCCAGAGGTGGCTGCTGCCACCCCTTCAGGGTAAGCTCTGGGAGCCTGGCCCACTGCTTTGGGTGATTACCACCAGCTTTGAGGTGGTAGTGAGAGCAGGGGCCCCAGTTCTACTGTGCCTTTCTGCAGGTGGAGGAGGCAGAGGAGCCTCTTGGAAATCACTTAGACAGAAGAGCCTGGGAGCCTGGTGGAAGCTGTGAGGGATGCAGGCAGCTGCTCCTTCATTCATTCACTTGCACTGCATTCATTTATTCCTCCTACATCAGCAAGCAACCTCTAGGTCCCAGCCCCAGTGGGCTAAGTTCCAGAGGCACAAAGCCGAATAAAATCAGATTCTGCCCTCAAGGAGGTCATGGGCAGCTAAACACACAGCAGAGGAGTTGGCCCTGGCTGGAATACGGGCTGCTGTGCCAAGTTTAGAGGGAGCACGGAGAAAGCTGGGGGCTGGCAGGAAAGACATGTCAGGTAAGTGAACCTGAAAAGAGAGGCAGAAAGGCAAGGGGTGCAGGAGAAGGTGGGGAGAGGTTTGAGAAGCTTCCTGCCAGGGCTTTCTGGGTGAAGGGAAGGAGCTTCCCTCACTGAGCACCAAGGGCAAGAGGCTGTGTGAATGGAGACTTGTGCTCAGCTGTAATCCCACAGTGCTTCTCCAAACACCAGCTTCAGATAGGTCAATAAGCAAATGACTCAGTTAGAGGTGTAAGTAGTCAGAACCATTTGCTGCCAGAATCAGGTAGGGATGGGTGATTAATGGCACCGCCTGGCCCAGGTGAAGTAGCAGCTTGTGTTTGGGGCAGCCCAGAACAGAGCAAGAGGACAGTTGCCCCGTGCCCCATGGCAGCACGGGGCAATAGCCCTATGTGATCTAGACATGGTTGTGTCTAAATGCAGGTTGCGATTTTCATCTTCTAGAATCATTGACAGTGGGATTTTGTTCAGATTGCTCAATTTTCACATTCACTGTTTTCTCTTTAAAAATGTCAATGATAATTTAGATATGGAACAGCATAAAGTTTCCTAAGAGCTTTTTACCCATTACTGTATGTGCTTTTATGATAAATTTTAGTAAAATGGCATCTGGTCATCACTATGGACTTTTGGTGCAAAGCTTGAGCAGAGAACAAGGCAATTTAATGACTCATGCAAATCAGCAATTTAGCCAATAGAAATGGCTTCAGGTGTGTTTGGATCTGTATTCACATGCAATATGTACCTCTTAATATCGATTTTGGGTGTCGACTTCAGTCTAGGATTTTATTCTAAGCCTTATCGTTGGTTTCAGTTGCTATAGGTTCACATAATGCTCTCTGCTTGCAGATTCTGGAGAGAAAAAAGTATCTTTTGCTGGAATGTCCCATCTAAGTCTATGGGTTCACTTTGTCTAAATCAGTCTAGGTCACATGTTCTTCTGTGATTGTAAGAATGAATCTGCAACTGATTGGCTAGGCTGGCTTTAGGGGATCATCTTAGAACCAATCACTCCTATTGGCTGGGGATACTGGCACTCTGGTTGGTCAGACCCAAGGTCAATGATTTACTCTGAAGCTGAACCCAGGGGATTTACTTTGACACATATAAGCTGAGAGTAGCATAGGACTGAATCCTAAGGGAACCGTCTAGTGAAATTCCACAAGTATCAAGAAACGAGGAATGGACCATGTAAAACAACAAGGATTCACTTGTAATTTCAAATATTCTCTTAGCCACTTTAAGGAAAAATGGAATTTGTTATAGTGCTAATGTACTTTCTTTGCCTGTATATCCAAGGTGTTATTTCATCATTTAATTGATATAAAATTATGAGCCAGATAGTTTTCCTTCTTCTTTTTTACCTTAAGACTTCAGAATTAGCGTGCATTTTACACTGAAGGCCACATTTTAATTAGCTTGCTACAATTTTGTCAGAAAATTTTGATCTGTATTTAGATAGTATAATATTAACCAATGAAAAAGTAGACTTGCTTACCCAGGTTGCTCAAAACATACCTAGAAATGATTAACTAAGTTGAATATCAACTTTTAAATTTAAAGTAATTATGAAATAGGATTGTTCAACAATGGCACTCATTACATTTCAAGTGCCACATTTAGTAAGTGGCTATTGTGCTAGTACTGGGCAGCACAGGCCAAAAAGACAGGAAACACCTAAAATCTCTAGAAGTATCCAGGAAGGTGTATAAGGTGGCAAGGGAACTTGATACAGTGCTCAGTTTTACAACAAGAGCTCAGTAAGTACTTCCTAGGGAAGGATTGACCTGGATTCTAATCTAAAGAAAAGTTACTTAATGTTCCCCAGTCTCCATCTTGCTTTCCTTGATCTAAATGGTATACCAAGATCTATTCTGCACGATCCTAATAAGGAAGTTTACTTGCCTAGCATTTAGTAAATGCACAAAAATGATAGCTATTACTAATTAATTGAGCTTCAATTTTTTTCTTTTTTCTTTCTTTTTTTTTTTTTTTGTACCAGGGATTGAACTCATGGCCTCATACTTGCCAGGCAGGCGCTTATGCCATTGAGCCAAATTCCCAGCCCTTGAGTCTCAATTTTAAAGCAACTTTTATCTTAAAGCCCTTCTTTACATTTTTCATTCAGCAAAGTATCTTCTCCAACTCAGAGACAAATCACAAAGATTAAAAAAAAAAAAAGATGGCAAAGTACAGGATAAATGTAAGTAATCACCTGGTCTTTAGCTTTCTTTCTTGGCTAAGGAATACAGGCACTTTTATCTCATTATCTCGTTTGTATGCAAGTTGGTGGGGAAGTCATTACAATTGATTCTCTTACTGATCAGCAGGGGACAGAGGCTCACACTTTTTTACACCTACTCTGTATCTGGCACTGTGCTAGCTACATTGCGCTCATATCTAATTCAGTCCTCCTAATCTTGTGGCACCGGGTATTAGTTTTCAAGTTTTACCGAGAAGTGACTTTGGCATAAGAACCTCGTATGGCACTGCTCAGCTAATATGCTGCAGGACTGGGATCCAGTCTCACAGATTACAGTGAAAATCAGGAGTAACAGTCAGGTTCCAAGTTAATACTCTGTGGGGAAATCGATTTTTCTCTTAATAGTTATGGCCAGTAGCTAGTCAGTTATTAAAGGGTTAGCTGATTTTCAGAGCAACTGCGTTTTAATTTCCAGCGAGGAAAGAATAGGAGCCTGGTTCAGTTTTTCCAATCTGCTCTCCCCTATGGTAGCCCCCAAAACTTCCTGGGGACAGGGCTTGCTGAAGTGCGCCTCTGCTGCTCACTGCGTCCTTGTTTTGTGGACTCTTTTGATCAGAACAGAAGAGTGAGATCTTTTTTTTCTTTTTCCTCCAGTTGGTGTTAATCCCATAAGAATTTCACTTTAGAAATGGGAACAACATCCTGGAGTTATGAACAAAGATGTAACCACAGGAGTATCCATTGTGACTTTGTCTATAATGGTAAATTAAAAAAAACATAGATGGGAGTGTCCAGTGGGAGGGGCTTATATAAATGAATATGAGTACACTTGCATGATGGAATTCTATATTATTAACGATGATACTATAGAAGAATAATTGGTGTGATGAAGATAGTCATCACCTTTGGGTAAATGGGGGAAAAGGTTTATGCACTAAAAAAAAAAAAAAAGAGAAAAAATCACTTTTATCCAAACAACAAGCAAAATAATATATATTTTAGTGTTGGGGCCATTTTTTTTCTAGGCAATGGCATACGATGAGCAGTTTTTATTTTTGCCTTTAGGTGGTTATCTATTTTTATTTTTTTATTCAGAAAATGTATGCATATTGGGACCCACATAGGACTATACTGTATTTTATATTTAAAAGCATCATTCAAAAAACCAGCTGTGCTATGAATGCTCTGATTTTGTAAAGATTCATGTATTAATGTGTAATCAGTAACAACCATTGGGTGTTTGTTATTTAGACTGGGGGTGCTCATACCGTATTTCTGGTCATTCTTACCACACTTAGAAGTAGATAAGATCTGGGCTACTTACCTGGCATAGTATAAACAGTGCTTAGGGCTCGGGACACTCTTTGGGGCTCATGGGAACATTTGAATTTCCTTTAAAATAAGAACGAATGAATACAATCCAGCTCCTGTTATGTGTTGTAATACCAATGTAAGCAAATGTACTCATAAAATAGAATTTCTAATTGAAGAGGAGACGGACAAAGGTAAAAGCGCCAGGGAACCACGGGGGCCATAATACCACGTTGGGGCGTCTTCTGTTTTATGAACAAAGAAGTCCAGATCTGAGTGGCAAAACTCACCCAAGCTGTCTGGTAGCAGAATCTGAACTCTGCCTCTAGTCTGTTAAGCCTCTGTCTGCTACCTTGACTCTAACATTACCTTTTAAAAGCATTATCTTTCAGCATACTAGTAGAACTTTATCACTGTTGTGTTTTCCCTAAGGCAAACAAGGTGTTCACAAAACCATGTCCCTTCACTATTACAGTGAAAAGCACCTGGCAGCCAGGTGATTCTCCAGGGGCCTCGAGTTGATGCCTATATGGTCTGTGGGAACTGTACACACTTCAAAGCTCATGACAATGTCTTGTATGCAGCTCTCAGTAGAGAAACTAATCGTCTCAGTGACGAAAGTCTCTGAAATAAAAAATAAATCTTCATTTATGATTGTGTTATAAGTGGCTAGTGAATCTCCTCCATGCTAGCAGCTGCATGATGGAATCAGATTAGTTTTCTGCCCACTTTAATACCAGACACAAAAACCTAGAAGAATGATACTTTTTAAGCCATCTCTCTAAAGGTCTAATTTCTGATCAAATAAGAATCACAAGATAGAAAGATGAGAAAGGGAAAGTGAGATGGGAAACGAAAACTCAATACAGTTGAGCTGCTGGTTCCCAGGACCTCCTGCAGCTCACCCTGGGGCTGGATATGGTTCAGGAGTTGGTGAATTTCAGTGGTAATGGAGCAAACAGCAAATGTTTTAGGTTTTGTGGGCTCTGCAGTGACTGTGACTGCACGAAAGCACCCATGGATATTGTGTGAACAAACGAGCATGATGGTATACTAGTGTAAAACTTTAGTTATTAAAACAAATGGCTGGCCAGACATGGCACGTGGACTGTAGCTCATTAACCCCGGTGATAGTTCTTATTGCCGTTCTCTACCCAGATAATTCCCTGGATGGAACATACAAGCCACTGTGCCCTTTGCAGTTTGCCCAAACTCCTCATTGTGGCTTCTGGTCCCTTACAGTGGGCCCCAGACTTCTTCTCAGACAGCACATCATCCAGGTCTTGCACAGACTGGGAACTTTCTGCTCTGCACGCAAGCCGAGTTCAGGTCTGCTGCATCTCCTTTGTCCTTACAGACCCTCCCCCGGAACAGGCTCATTACATCTAGCAAAGAAACAAAACTACGAGATGCTCACATTTGGATTTCAGATAAACACCTAGTAATCCTCTTAGTCTAGACACATCCTACATGATCTTTGGGACATATTTCTGTAAAGAACCTGTTTATGTACGATTCATGTTTAGCTGGACGTTCAACGTTTTGTTTGCCAAACCTGCCCTGGAATGCTCCACCACTTGCCTTGACCTAGCTAACTGCTTCTTGTTTTTCAGTGCAAATGTTACCCCGCTACAGCATTTCTACTGCTTGTCCCACTTAATTGCTTTCCCCTCCCCCGCACTTTATTACTCCAAGTGTCTTCTTTCCATTTTATCTAACATTATCTCATGCATTTGTTCACTTAACTGACAGAAGCCTTTCTGTAGGAGCAGAGGTCTTTTATTCCCTCATATATCCTGAGTATTTTCCCTACTATTTCCAGAGCAATCCCTCACACATAACAAGTCTTCAATAAGTATTTGTCAAACAAGTGGACACATGAATGAATAGATGACTTTTAGATTGTGTTCACCCAAAAGTTAAGTATACCCCAAAGGCCTGGGAATATGTGTAAAGCTAGCACTGGTGAAGCCCCAAGCAGATTTTCTCTCTCCTAGACACTAAAGTTTCATAATGCAAGTCTGTTTAAAGAAATAAATACAGAGATTCCTGAAATCTGTGGGGTCTGTGCTTAGAGTTCAACAGGTGACACTCAGATCCATCCTTTTACCCCAAGATCCTAGAAAGCCCAGTAGTCCTAAAAATGGTCTGTGGAAAGCAAATATCTGGGTACTTTCTTTGAATTTCAATTCAATGGAATATTAATAAACTCAGCAAAAATTGGCCCCACATGAACAGGAAAAGGGCCTTTACCTTGATGTCACTGACTAAATAATTTCTTTTAAGCTGACTACACAATAAGAGTCTCAAAACAAGTGGTCATGAAAATAAAATAAAGCAAAGTAAAACAAAACAACGTGCCAGCCATTTTTCCAGAATTCTCTGTCCGGCACATGGGGTCAACAGTGACCCCACTTTACCATACTCCTGCCAAAGAGCCACATGACTACATTTGTCAACTTTCCTGCCTCTCCTCTGAATGTCTATCAGTTTTCCTTCAGAGGTTGTGTCCACCCATCTGAGAAAGGCAAAAAGCAGAGGAAATGTAAAGGTCTATCCCTGAGTGAAAGAATCAGGCTGAAAAGGCTACAAAGTCTATGATTCCAAATGGCTCCCATCCTGGAGATAGCAAAACTGTGAAGATAGTAAGATCAGTGGATGCCAGGTATTAGGGAGAGGGAGGGATGAATAGGTGGAACACAGAGGAGTTTTAGGTCAGGGAAACCGCTCCATCTGATATTATAGTGGTGAAAATGTGTCATTAGACTTTCATCCAGACTCTCAGAGTGTACTGCACCAGCAGTGAACCCACAAGTAAACTAAGGACTTTGGCTAATACTGACACGCCAAAGTGGGTTCATTCACTGTAACAAACATGCTACTCTGGTGCAGGAATGTTATTATGGAGGAGCACTTGTGCATTAGTCAGCTTCCTTGTCTCTAAGACCCAGTTCTCATCACCCACAATTTAAAAGAGGAGAAGCTGAATTTGGCTCACAGTCTTAGGGAATTCAGTGCATGGTCCCCTGGCTCCAAGGCAGAAACATCATGGTGGAATGGGCCTGGTGGAGCAAAGCTGTTTAGTTCATGGCAGCTGGCAAGCAGAACAGGAGAACAGTGCCAGAGAGGAAGAGGCGAAGTACAGGCTTAGGCCCCAAGGTCGCATCAACATGGCCTACCCTGACACACCCGCGACGGTGCTCCAGCAATCCTCTAGAAGGCTCCTAACTCAAACATGTTGTCATAATGAACCTCCCACTCAGTGTGAGAACAGAGGTACAGATGAGAAATCTCTGCACCTTCAGTTCAATTTGGCTGTAAATCTAAAACTATTCTAAGAACAATAAATAATATCTTAAAGAAAAGAAAAAAATGAGAACTCTCAGTGTCTGGCCTCTTTTCTTTGTGTGGGGAATGGGTTCGGGTGTGTTGTTGCAGTGTTTAGAAATGTGACAGTGTTCACCTGGTCCCAAAGTAGGTACCCTGTCCTTTGGTGGCCTCATGCCCACAAAATCACATATAAAGTGACACACACTTTGTTCCCCATCCAAGAACACTGATGCACATCTATAAACTGTACATCTGAGGGATCCATCTTATTGATTTTCTTTCCTCCGAGTGCCTCTGTCGGAAGGAACACAGAGGCTGTGCCTGTCTCCTGCCCCCACAGGCATGTTATTGGATTACTGCAGTTTCAGAGGGACTAGCCAAAGCCACTGCTGCGTTCTGCTTTCCTTAAAGAAGATGCAGGAGAATTGTCACATAGGTTAAAAGGGAAAATCATGTATAACTGTCTAAAAAAATTCTCAGAATTCACTGGTTCTCTCAGGACTCTGTGCAAAGAAAGAGTGGGAAAGAAAAAATACGTAGATATAGACACAGGTATAGGTATAGATATAGATATAGATACAGATATAACTGTATTTTTTTTTTAGAGATTTAATATGCCTTGGATCGTGAAAGAAAACAAAGTTTGCGAAGCAGGGTGAGCAGGTGCTAGTGATGCACAAAACAGGAGTGTGGCATTGCTACCTCCTGTCCCCCTAAAGCTTCACCCCGATTATGTAAATGCCTTCTTCACCCCATGACAGGCTCAGTGTAGCTTTCCCTCTGAATTCTGCCATCTGGGATGAAAATCTCCCTGGTTCTAAAGGTTCATTTGCATGAGCTGTTCTTATTTCATGTTTGCTTCTTCAGAGAGAAACTGGTCCGATATAGCACTTTCAGAACAGACATCGTAGAAGGTAAGAGGGGTGAATACAGACAGGAGAAAGATGCTGGCTCAGGCGGCTCCGTCTGGAAGTCTGAAATAGTGTTGAACGTTGCGCCGTCTTCTTTTTAAGGTCTAAGCACTTGGGAGCCAATGCTTGAGCCTCTCTGACACTTCTTGCCTAGCACACCCCTCAGTACTGGTGTCCTGTTTTCTCAACTTTGCATTTGTGCCGATTGTCCTGTAAGGGAAAGGTGGGAAGTTGTGATACCGGAAGCTGACAGCCTGTTCCACGGAAGTGTTCAGTCCCATGGTTTCCTTCCTTTGAGCCCGCTCACAGTCTCCCTCGATGGCAAGAGCTGGGAGCCTGCCCTGCTGCATTTGAAGCATGCTGCTCTTGAACGCCCAGCCCCACACCTGCTTTGGCTGCAGACTGCACCCACTTCACTGCAGGCAGGAGTGTCCCTGCCTTCTCCCGGGGGGATGTTAATTCCAAGCTTGGTCCACATTCAGCCGAGTGCATTTCCTGTGCAAACATTGCTGACATTTATGAAATCTAATTTAATAAATGTCTGATATAGCGCTCATTAACATACTGCAAAATAGCTCTGGAGTAGCCCATTTTAATCAAATGAATCATTGCTGCTGTTAACCAAGGGTGATCCTTTATCAAGAGGAAGCTGTGGCACCAGGTAGGCCGTAAGTTTGTGGGGCCCGGTATGGGGATCCCACAGCTCTCCGACTGTGCTGTGAGGGGCCTGCGCCTCTCCGCATTTGCTCCTCAGATGAGAAGATGAAAAATTGCCGATCATATATCATCTCTATAAATCTTACCGACAATAAGTCATAAAACCTTGTGTCCTTACATATGGTGGGTGCCCGGGGATCGTGTTGCCATATGTGAGCAGTAATTTCTGAAGGGGAAAAAAAAAAAAGAATTCTGTTGCACGTGCAAAACTTCCAGAACTCCTTTCTGAGCCTAATGTAAACGGGCTTCTTGCTCTTCCCCTTTCCTCCAGGTTTTCTTTTATTTCATTTAACTTTTTTATGGTTCCTTTTCCTCAGCCCCTCACCACAGGGATGCCTCTTTTGATTCCAAATTACTATCAGAAGCACTCCCATCACACTAATTAGGAAATTGTGTGGTTCGCTCAACTCCCTTTCTGTCTGTCATGCAGAATGACTGGGTAATCACCCCAGCCAAGGCAGGGCACAGGTACTCGGGACTTTTGTGGACAGAACAGGAGCTCTTCTATTCTCTAGAGCTACTCCCAGCTGACCGCAAGTCCCCAGCCTGGCAACTGTCCCCAGCTAATGAGAGATGTCTGTTTATTTTTAAAACTCAACTCCTTTTTTTATGTCTATCAGCTAAATTAAAGGTGACAGGAGAAGATGGTCTCTGAAACCGAGGGGGTGGGAGCTGGGTGTTTGACACACAATGCAATGGAATCAAGCAGCTTTGGGCTGGCAAAGGGAGCTGGCTTCTAGTTTCTGACTTAGGCTGTTGCACACTTGAGGTATGGAAAAGTGTAGTCTTTTCTTTTTAGTTGAACAAATGTATTACGCATTGTGTTTTAGACTGGTCTAGGGCCGTACATAGGGGAATCCCTCTTGGGCAAAGTGGCTGGTTCAGGGTCTCCCCAGAATGAAGCCCAGGCAGAGAACCCTTGCAATTGATCAATTTCTAAGAATTCCCACTTCCAGGCTCAAACAGGAATGTTTTATCGTAAATGGAACACACACCAGCTCTCTTCAGTAGTGTCTTATCTGAACCCGAGAGGGGACACTCCTTTCCTGAGATATTTCTCCAAAAGGCATAAACAAAACCAAGCTCAGGATACTTAGTCAACAAGAGAAAACACTTGGAAAGCCAGGCAGGAAGTCCGAGGCCTGTGCGGGGAGGGGAGGGATGAGGCTGTGCGGCAGCAGAGAGGGAAGTTGCCCGGGCAGACACGCACCAGCCTCCGCTCTTTGTGCTGTACTTTTCTCTCCTTCACCCCTCTGCCCTCTGTTCGCCACCCAGAGTAATATGTTGCATCCAGAAGCTCTGTATCACTCTTAGATTCTGGCTGGGAGAGGGAGAAAGCTCACCCCCAAAACAGGACAACGATGGGGGCTGAAAGGAATCTTCTTGATCTTTGGCACTGAGTATCAGACAGACTGACTTTGTGCTATTCTTATGCTAATTATTTTACCAAGTGATATTTGATTGTTTCTATAAAAGGTTTATGTCAGTGTAACTCACCACAGGCTTTTTGAAGACCTCAAGATGCAAGAAAGAAATGCACCCAGAGTCCATTAAAGAATTAGGTTCTATTAATGCCTGAGTCTGTTGAAAGGGGCCATAGGCACCTTCTCAGCCACAGAGGAAATAGAGAATGGAGTCCCCCTTGCTTAATAAATTTTGCTCCAAGAGGGGAGAAAAAAAAACCATTATTTTCATTCGTGGGATTGTTTCTTAACAAGTTGTGGGAATACTAGGCATTTTGAAAACAGTGTGTTTGCCTAGATTCTGTTTTTTTTTTCTAACATGAAAATAGAGCCAGGATTCTGTAAGTAGTCTATTATGGTAGGTATAATAGTTATCACTGTAATAATTCACTTGCAAAGAGTACACTGCTGTTTTCAATCTTCCAAAAAACAGCAACATAAAACTTCTCCATCTCTCCTTTAGCCAACAAGAAAGAGTCACAAAGCACATAATGTGGTGTCCACCACTTTATACCAAAACAGGCAAAACCACCTAGGTCACCCTAGCCTTCTAATCAACAGTCTTCTAACTCTAACTCTTGTTCTTGGAGAGAACTGGTGGGTAGAGGAATTTGGGGCCCTGAATCTCTAAGGACAAGGTTTAGTCACTTCTTCTCTCCTGCTTCTATTTCTTCATCTGGGTGGACACTTCCAGCTGAAAAATACATACAACCTTCAACTTTAAAAATACGATTCCATGAAAGTCACACTGCTTGGTAATCTTTTTGCATCTTAATCATCAACCACTTCCTTTTCTCTCATTCTTCGAATGTATTGTATCACTGTGAAGAAAAACAGAAGCAGTGGTATTTCAAAGAGTTTACCAAAATAAAGTGTGTTTGTCATACCCATCTCTCTCTCCCAGCGTGCTGTCACAGATTCTAAATAGAGAAGCTACCCAGTAACTCAGGGACAAATGACAGAGTGGGGGTGGATCAGCCCCATCCCTGAGGACCCCGCAGATCACCGCAGAACCAGAGGCGGCTCAGCGAACCTCCCCCACGCCCCTGATGCTAGCTGCTCAGCCCTCTCCTGGTGGTGTCCCTGTCTATAGTTATTAGTGGTGAGTAGTCATCCTGCTTTCTTCCTGCTGGCTCGGGGGCACACACAGCAGCCGCAGGCAGCCTCCACAGAGCATATCCTCTCTGTCCCTGCTGGATGGGTCCGCAGACACATGGCACTTTGCTGAAAAGAGATAGAGACAGCCACATCCAAATGGATGGGTGCGCGGTGGAAGGCAGCGGAAGTTCTGAATAACTGGAATCCTGGGCAATCGAACCATGTCTTTCCCTCCTTCCCTTCTTCCTCCAAGGATTTGTTGACTTTCCTTCTTGTGCCAACCAAGGTACTAAGTGCACCTGGAAGATCTTAAAGCTAGGGACAGTTCTGCTCATGTGAGCTTGGGTAGGATGTGCAGGTGTGCAGGGGTGTCCTTGTTCTAGAGCAGCTTGCCAGGATTTCCATCTCTCCCCTCTTTCAGGGCACATAACCCTTGACATTAGGCATGGACAGGACTCTGGTTGTGACCATTAAAGTGTAAAGGGACATGACCGTGTGACTATGGACAGAAAGCTGCTGCAGGATTCTCCATGATCTTTCTTCCCCTGCCTTGATGACCAAGGACATCCTATTAACATGAAGGTACCATGCAATCTGAACAGTCTGGAAGCTAGGACAACACATGCACAAGGGTCACCAAGGAGAACCCTGATCCCACAATGTATACTACATGCATGTGTAACTTTGTTTTAGCTTCTGGAGCTGTACAGATTGTTATTGCAGCATAAGGTAGTCTGTCCTGATGAATAAAACTGCATTTTGACCATGACTTTCACCCCCAACTTCCTTCACCCCAGCTTCCTTCATGACTTCTCCTTTGGCCATACTTCCCTGCAGACCTGTGGTTTTCCCACTAGGTCTCCATCTCCTTGCACAGAGGAGCCTGTGTCTTATTCGCCTCTATCTCCCTCACTCTTAGTTCAGACTTTGGCAAAGAACAGGAGCTCTGCAAATGTGTACTAAGTGGGTGAAAGAGTGAGTGAAATAAGCATCTGCAGCTCCAGAGCCGGCCAGAGCTCTGCGAGCCTACATCACTGACCTGAAAGACACAGAAAAGACAAATCAGTAAGCTTAGACTGCAGGGGGTGTAGCTAGCTAGTGAGGGGACCAGGATTTGGACTCAAGTGTATTGGACACACATACACACACACACACACACACACACACAAATTCAGCACACACACCGACTTCCCTTGATTTGCCTTCTTTTCCAGTGAGCCATGGGCTATGATGTGCTCCATCCACTCCTCCTGGTAGAGTTCAGAGTGCCCAGGGGAGAGACTGCTGACCATATCATTAGTAGGAAGGGGAACTAATATCATCTGAATATTTACTGGGACATTACCTGTGTGTTAAATGCATATATTACTGATACATGTTATTTCATCTAATTTTCATAACCTACAAAGTAGGTACAGTCCTTCTATGGGGTTAAAGAGTGAAAATATGGCTCAGGGAGGCAAATCGATCAAAGTCACATAGCTCATACCTGACTCATCCTATCAGAACTCCTATAGTGCATCTTTTTGAAAGGAATGTGTGTGTGTGTGTGTGTGTGTGTGTGTGTAAGAGAGAGAGGGACAGAGATACAGAGAAAACTCAGGGCTGGCAGTGACATCAGGAATAACTTTTCTGTGCTGGCTGTTTATCCAAGTTTGTCACTTGTGTTTTTTACAGGAAGCTGTAAGGACTTCCTGCTTTAACTCTCACAGATGCTGGCCCTGATAATTCCCCTATTTACATACCTACCGGGCAAGGCGAAGCCCTGAGCTGCTGACTCTTGTGGGATTTCAGGACAAGCACTGATGGATCACCTCCTCCCTTATTATCTCCCTACAGCCTCCCAGAATGCTGGGCTGAGCCTGGGGGAGGGGAGGTTTCCTCCATCCTTAGTGCCTGAAACACAGACTTCTATAGGCCTTTCCTCCATAGCTGCGTGGTTTAGCTGGGAGCAGTGGTTCTCCCCTGCAGGAGATCCTTACAACTTGAGGGAGTCAGCAGAGAATGCTGTTACATATCCTGCTGTGCACAAAACAGAGGCCACAAGAAAGAATGGCTCAGCCCAAATGTCAATAGTGCCCAGCTGGAGAAATTTTGCCTCAAATACTTCATAGAGCATTCAGATAATAGGGCTGGAACTTGAACCCAGGTCTTTTGAGGTTGGTCATAGCCCATGATGGAGGAAAACAAACATGAGACCCCTGAAATATGAGCCCATCACCAAAATCTGTAGACAGTGGCTTTCCACCCTCTCACACCTGCTGCCACCTTGCTGGTGTCCTTGCTAGCGGCAGCTGACCCCTTCTCTAATGCCAGTTCATCTCACTTTTGGGCTCCTTAGAGCTGTACCACTGAGAGGTTGTCTATGCTGGGTTGTATATTAAAGCTTTATTTATAAATTAATTCCAGTCACAGGCCTCTAAATGTCAAGGCCTGTCTCATTCATCTGAGGCTGTCCTGGTACATTCAACTCATTCTGAAAACACCCACTTTGTGCATTTCTTGTGCTATGTGCTAAATTCGCACAAGACATAGCAGTAACCAGCAGCCTGCATCATTAACTGCAGTTTTCCTACCATGTGGGCAGCATCTCATCTCCTGTGACCCTCTAGTGGCCCTATGAGATATATATTTTACTGAACGGTGCAGCAGACACACAGGTCAGGCTCAAGTCTGAGTGGAGACTTGGAAAAGAAGTGATTGGTGGCTCAGGGTATAAGAGGCAGATGGATCAGCAGGAGGAAAAGCCTAGCAGAGCCAAAATCAGGGTGGGTGTAGAAAAGTTCGAAGAGGTCATTCAGTAAACAGACAGCATTGGGCATTGGTCAGATGCCTGCATACCACAGATGAACTGTAGAATGCCCAGTCAATAACTCATCTTGGTTCACAGAAGCCTCTATTCCTCCAGTGAAGTCTCTAGGCCACTTAGACAAGTAGACTGGCCAGATGTCTACCTTCCATCCAGCAACGATGTTCAGGGCTTTCTCCAGTGCTGATGGCCAGGCATACTTTAGATGGTTCCTGAAGTGACACCCATGTTGGTTATTCAAAATAAAAAGTGTAGAGTGTGGATACTGGGAAGACAACACAAGTGCTGACAACACAAGAACTGTGATTATTTAGACCACTCCTTAGGCCCAAGTCAGTAGGCCATCAGACCTAACCAGTTAGCCAATGAAGGTCATTTACTGAAGATTTGCTCTGCTCTTGAACATGTGAGGGGCAAAAACTAATGATAAAGCCGAAGTTTCAGCCACAGGGACTTTACAGTCTTGTGGGGAACTTGCAAGGTAAAATCAAAGACACAGTGGAAAATCACTAAATAGCGACAACGGTGGTAAAGCTACAACTGACCAGGGAGAGATCAGTGTGTAAAGATGGGATTAAAGAAGGGATTTGGAAAAGGCAGAACTCGGGTAGAGTCAGGAAGGACGGGAAAGGTGGAGAAAGTTAGCTAATGAGGGCATTTCTTTTGACCCCAGGTAAAGATCACTACGGCCAGTATCTTAGGAAAAGTCAAATGATGCTAAGTTCCAATCAGTTCCAGACTCCAGAATGCCAGGTAAGGGCCTTCATTGCTTGGGTCCAGCCTCTGCAGAGGGTCCCCACTGGCCTCCTTGCCTGCAACTAGGCCCACTTCAAGCTCAAGCCAAACCCTAGAAGCCATTCCCAGTCTATAATCTCATCCTGGTTCCTTGCTTTGGCCATGATCTTGGGTATGTGAGAATGCTCCTCTCTTTCTCGATGAGATGATCTACTCTCTATCCTTCTTTCATGAGTGGCTTAAGTGCTACCTCCTCCTTGCAGCCCTTCTATAGTCGCCACATTCTTTCTTTGCTTTTATCCCACATTGCAGTCTTCTGCATTATGGGTTGACTCCTTCAATAGGATGCAAGCAACTCCTTAATCGTAGGAATCTGTCTACCTGCATACAGGGAGTCCTCTGTATTTGTGCTTTCTGTATCCATAGCGTCAAACAATCACAAAAATTTTCATTTAGAGAGAACAGGTATAGATTTTACCTTGCTCTTATTCTCCAAACAATACAGTGTAACAATTTACAAAGCATTTCTATTGTGTTACGTACTACAAGTAATCTAAAGATGATGTAAATTGGAGGAGGAACAAGTACCATGTCATTCTAGAAGGAACTGAACATTTCCAGATTTTGCTATGTTCAGGGGTCCCATGAATACTGAGGGGGAACTCTCTGCCACCCAGATACGTAGGTACCACAGGACACGAATCAGGAAGGCATGGGAATCTCTTGTTGATGAGGTAGGTGAATTGGATAGGAAATCAATACCTTTTGCAGTGAGTGGACTTGCAGGGATTCGGGGCACTGTCTGGAGTTGCTCTGTCCAAAATATCACTCCCTAACAGCATGTGGCTACTTAACTTTAAATTGATCACAATGAAAGGATATTTAAAAATGGAGATACTCAATGACGCTACCCATACTTCAAGTGCTTAGGAATGCTTATGGCATAGGACAACACATACTAGAACATTTCTGTTATCACAGAATGCTCCTCAAGACAGCACAGCTGTGCCAGCTCCTAAGCCCCTTCTGCCACCCCTGTTGTCACCTCTTCCTTTCCCCTAAGTCTGCTGTGGCCAGGCTTTTGGACAACCGAACATTGCTGCGTGTTCAATGCCCATAAGGACAAAGAGGTCTGCAAGCTGGGATCTGAGCCCATGGTGACAGCTCCGTGTAAGTGAGGTCACTCCTCACAGGTGAGGGGGGCCCTTCAGAGAGCCCAGCGGCGACTGTGTTAGGACCCAGGTACCTGCCAAAGCCGAGCTACCAGCAAGCCGTGCTCGGCTCCAACAGCTACGCAAGGTGCAAAGCACCTGGCAGGCTGCGAAGCACAGATGTCCCCAGCCTTTAATTGGAAATGTTCTGAGTGGGCAGAAAAGGGACAGAGCTGTTAGAGAGGCTTCTTGTTCAAGTTTCTTGAGAAAAAAAAGAAAGAAAATGGCTCCTTCCTTTCCATGGGATCACTTAGTTCGCTGATTCAGTTAAAAAGCATTTACTGAATCTCAAGGTCAGTGAATCTCAAATGTTTTTTGTTTTTTTGTTTTTTTGCTTTTCCTCTTTAAACTGAATCCCCCAATTATTGGCCCAGTTTATAAAGCACATCAAGAGTTTCTGCCCAGGTTGAGAATGGGAAGAGGAGCCTGGATCCCTCTCTTTTGGTCCCTCCAACGCTGTCACAGGCACAGACCCAGGGGCCCCTGGCACTGTGTGACCTGCGGTGGCCCAGACCATGTCACCCTAATGGTGGGTGGAAGCATGAGAGATTTGAAAACAAAGGTCGATGTGCAATTCAAGTTTTTTTTTTAAAGTATAATAATATATGCATTTTCTACAATTAGAAACATGTCTATTTCTATAACCCCAACGTGCAAAGTGTTGCTTATGTGATAACTCATCTAATCTTGAGAAAAGCTGGAAGGAACCCTTTGTATTTAGGGGCTCTCATGCCCTTCTCTATCCCTAGCACCTCATTTGATTTCTGGCATGCAGTAGGTGCTGAATATGCTGTTCATGGGTGGAGAAGGAAGAGAGGAAGGGTAGGGAAAAACAGAGAGGAAGGAAAGGGAGAAACAGAGAGGAAGCCCATGGGAAAAAAAGGGAAAAGGGAAAGAAAGAAGGAGGGAGGAAGGGGGAAGAGATAGAGGGAAGAAAAGAGAAAAGAAGGGCTCATGTTATATCATTCTTAGTTGCAGTTCACAGGCAAAGAAATTGAGGTGTAGTATCTTAAGCAACTTATGAAAGACCAATGAAATGGTAAGTAGGGGAGCCACAATATGAGCCCATGGCTTTTTTTTGGTGGGGGGCAACAGTACTGGGAACACTGGGAATTGAATCCAGAGCCTTCATACTGAGCTGTATTTCCAGGCATTTTAAAATTTTTATTTTGAGACAGGGTCTTTCCAAGTCACCCAGGTTGGTCTCAAACTTGCAATCCTCTTGCCTCAGGCTCCTAGGATGCTGGGATTACGTATCTGTGCCACCATAATGGGTTTTAGTGTCTTCCTTTAATTAATCGTCATCTCACATGCCCTCTCCATTTATTTTTTCAAGTAAAAAAATCTATAGCTTGCTCATTGGATCACTCCATCCTACAGCCTGAGCTTCCCAGAGTGTGAACTATAGGAAGAACCCCCTCTCCCTCTGAGGTCTTCTCCCTGTGGGGTCCTCAGTGCTCACTCTGTCCCCTGAAACAACCTCTTCCTCCTCATCCCTTGGTTATGAATTGAAGACTGCACACAGGGTGCAGATTAAAAGTGCCTCAGCCAGCACCAGTGTGGCTGAGACACTGGAGCCAAGCAGCCCGAGGAGAACAACCCATCTCCAAGGAGCGGCTTAAACTGGATCGGGGTTTAAATTCAAGTGTGTCAGGTCACAGGGAGCGTTCTTACACGTGTTCCATTTTATAATGAAGTTGTATGTCTGGAAGTGGGGAAAAAAAACTTTGACACGGGGTGGAAAATGAGTGATACCTCACATTCCTGAGATCACCAGCGGGACTCCCGGACACAGGCTGAGCTGTTTTAATGGGTCGTGCTGTGGCCACGATGTTAGGAATAATTAAACCGTGTGTTCAGTGAAATCCCAATAGCAAGAACACGATTACCCGGCTTCACCCTCCACCCAACCCACGCGCACGCGCACACACACACACGCACGCACACACAGAGGAGCATGCACAAACTTTCAAAGGGCTTGTAAGAGAACAAAGCACGGTTTTTACTATCACAAAATCTTTATGGATCGCCATCCTTGAGGTGAAGTTATACCCTTTATGGTCACATTTTGGTAGTTTCCTTAAATTATTGAAGGCATTTCGTAGGGCCTGCGTTCTTGGAATGGAGCTGGGAAAGAGCCCCCCCACCCCCCGTCTAGAGGTGGGTTAATGATGGTGTTCCTTGTGCAGTGCGTCCAGGACACCGAGGTTAATAAAACCCGTAGCTCTTCTTCATGGGTACCAGGGGATGGTTAATGTTCAAGCTTGTGCAGGACCTCGGCTTAATGTTCCACATGAAGAATCGCGCTGCCAGACGATACCCTCCCTGGTACCAGTCTCGCATATTAGCGCACACTGGAAGGGCTGAGCAGGCCAGGGAAGCTAGTGCTCCACGCTCCTCGCCCAGCGGGATGGGATGGGCTGGCGGCCGTGTGCTCTGCTGTCTGAGATCAGCCACCCTGTTTGCAGAAGGTGTCCAGTAAGGAGCTGGGACAGCCGTGTGCAACTCCTGACCCGCTGCCTCCTTCCTGCTCTTCCCCATCCTAGGACGTGTGTACACAGGAGGTCCAGGGGGCCGTCCGGTAATACATCAGTTTCATGGTTATAAGCAGGGGTCAAGGGAAACAAATCAGTCCAGAGTCTGCTATGGATGGAAGGTTTGTGCCCCCCATGCCTGGAACAAATTGCCTGGTAACTCTGCCTGGGGGTGACTACTGTCAGAAACACCCTCAGGTAGGGAGTAAGGATAAAGAATTCACTTGGGCAGCCATAGCAGAGGGAAGAGCAACAGGTAAGGGTCACTAAGGTGGTCATTGGCTGATGACTGTCCCAGAGGGTCTGGCCTGCGACACCCAGAGACAGAGAAGGTTCCTGCAACCAGGGAAGGCCTAGCACGAAGGAATTCTGAGATGCTGGCATACAACAAAAAGCACAAACTAGGGAGGAGAAGAGAAGGATGCTGAGTGCTAGCTGAGGTCTGGAGTTCTTCCTCGCCCACCTGAGGATGGTGCTGCCTCCCAGTGTAGCCTTGAGGTCAACTGAAATAATGCACCGGCCCAGTAAGTATCAAGTAGGACAATTGCTACCCGCAAAGGACGGCTTCATTGCAATGAAGGCTATAGCTTTTTTGTTTGTTTGTTTGTACTAGGAATCCAACTCAGGATCTCACACTGGTGAGGCAGGCACTGTGCTGCTGAGCTATATTCTCCACCCAAGGCTATAACTCAGATGGAGTCAGAAAGCCTGGTGAATTGCTTACATTGGAAGGGCTTCCTTGAGGATTTTATATTTGGCTATTTTGGAAAATAGACTTTTTTGTATAGCTGGCATTAAAGGAAATCGAAAACATCCATGCTGCCCGTCTGAGAATGCACTTTCCTCTCTAGGGCAAGGCAGGAGGGAGGAAGGAGAGACTTCCGTGCACCCTGCAGAAAGCGGGAAAACAGGAAAGTCAGAGGGGAAGGTGTCCCGTGAGGGTGAATGAGTCGGGAGCCCGGGGAGTTGTCATTCCAAGTTTGTGGCCAGAAGACCTTCATTGCTGAGATCATTTCACACTCTTTACGCAGCGGAGCCGGCCAGTGGGTTTTCCTGCACCGGAGTGTGAAGCAATGTCTCTGGGCACTGGCTCAGAGCCTCTTACTCACACTTCACCAGAACACAAGGAGCAAGGCCACTCCTTGGCCTCCGTCCCCTCCGCTTCCCAGGATGGGCCCCATGGAAGGATGGTGCGGCCTCAGGGGACGTGGATTCACTGCTCTGACGTCAATGCCGTTTCTGCCATACGCTGCGTTGGAAGGTGTTGGGGACCTCTGTGCTCAGTGTTAGCGGACCCAAGAGAGGACATCAGAGTAGACCTCTGGGATTTAACATTTTCAGTGCCCAGTGACACTTGGGCAGCTGCTGTGTGTCCCTGTGGTCACACGCTGCCCAGCAGTGCCTGCCATCTGTGAAGGTTTCTGAAGCGCATGTCACGCGCAGAAGGAATGAATGAAAGAATGCGTGTGGAAAGGCAGGGGGAGGTGAGAGAGAGAGAGAGATGGGGGAGGGATGGAGAGGAGTCATTTCTAACAGGGAAATAAACAGATCTGGGAATTTGGAAATTCATTAACCACCACCCCTTGAATCAGGCTGGAAACCAGGAAGCCAGATCAACACTTCCACAGAAATCTGCAGTTTCCCTTTTTGGTTTTGCAAATTCAGTTCTTGCCTGCTGTCATGCACTGGGGAGATATCCCCAGTCTTACTCACAGTTAAGAATAAATAGTGCTCAGACTGCTAAAAAAAAAAAATCAAGAAAGAAAAGAAGAAAAAGAAAAAGAAAAGGAAAAGGAAAAGAAAGATCCCAGTAGCTCTCACTTCAGTGCGTGTCGCTAATTGACTCTGTGGCACCCGGCACTGTGAAGGAAGCTGTGGTCTGGGGGCAGTGGGCAAAAGCAGCTGCTCTTTGGTGCGACCTTAAAATTCTTGATGGGGAAAATTCTTCAAAATATCCAGACGCCAAAATGCATGTTAAGAGCTCCTGTAGATCAGACATCTTCACCAGCAGGTTTTGACAAATAATGGAAATCGATCGTAGTATAAATTATTTCAAGACGATTACAAGTGTTTCTAGAAGAGCGTGGGGGGGTGGCCCATACTGTGTGGATGGAGGTGAGCTTGTTTTCATTATCCTCTCATTTCCATCTCCCCCAAGCTCTTGCCTTTCCTAGATGAGAAGCACAGTGCATAGAGACTCACCTCTTTCCTTCTCAGAAGTCCAAGCAACAACAACAACAACAAAAAATGGCATTCTGGGAAATTCTTCTGACCCTCAGGATGTTGGACTTCCGGTTTCCACAGTGGTGCTTAGCCTTTGAGTCAGCCTCTCATTCATCCTTCTGCTCAGTATCTCTCCAGAGTGGATCCTATGTTAGAACCTGAGATTTCACAGCTCAGATAAGAGACCAAGCACACAATCTCCACACGAGACAGGTCTTACTTGAATGCAGAGGCCAGTGGGTAACTACTCCAACCTGGGCATCAGGCAACCTGGCATCACTCCTTGAGCAGCTGGCATTGACTAAGGCCTAAGGAGTAGCATTTAAGAGGCAGAGACAGGACAGATCACCAACTGGTTCCTAGCAGCAGGTGCGTCATGCCCCGGCAGGTGGGTCTGAAAGCCTGGTGGCACCATGCTCACCTCTCCTGGACACGGAGTGGTCCTGATGCCAAGACCACTAGGAGGGACATCTTTCAAGGATATTGGGAAGCCTTTTGATCAACCTTCTTCGGTTGCTATCCCTGGCAAAAGCACATAAATTCTACACACAGGTTCATGTCACCTGAGGATGCGAATGAAGGGGTCTGCCTCCCCCAAACTCTCTGAGCTCCTCAGAGGCCAGTTTCTGCAGTGAGCCTCCGAGAAGGTTGGAGGCAGAGGCGTCACCATCTTGCCATCTTGCCCCATCTCCAAGGAGTCCCTTGTCCCTTGGCCTGATGCCAGTCCTGGGGGCCCCAGGAACCTGCCTTGCCAGGCAGTTGGCCTCTTTGGCCCTTATCTGACCCCACCCCCGGCACCTTCAACCTTTCTCCCCAGGCTTTGCTGGCCGACCTTGGCCGGTCTCTGGCCTCAGCCTGTTGGCGCCAGCCCTGCTCCTGGAGTTGGGCCAGGCCCCGCCCCATGCTTGGCCCCTCCCTGGGTCCGATCTACAACCGAGGCTCACAGGGCAGCCCCACACTAGGGCTCGCAGGAGCCCCTGTGGCCTGGGAGGGTGGCAGGCTGACACTCAGTCTTGCTTTGTCCTCGCTTTTGCCCCAAAAGACCCTATGAGGGAAGGACCACCATGCCTCCGTCTTACAGATGAATAAACTGAGGGGTGGAAAAATTGAGCAATCCTGTTCACGGCCTGAAGACAGCTCGTAAGCGACAGTCCAAATTCAAACCCAGGTTTGTCTGATCCCACACCCCAGGGTCCTGATTACTCGGAAGCTTTGTAACTTTGGATATATGGCTTATCTTAGCCTCTCTTGGCCTCTGTGTTCCTGGCTGTAAAATGGGGGCAGCAATATTGCCCAATTGTCAAGACTTCTGTGAAGATTCAATGACCTGACCTGTGGCAAATCAGTGGTAACCGACATCTGTGTCTTTGGCAGTGACCCCAGGTAAACCCACTTCTGTTTGGGATGCCTGTTACCTTCCTGCTGGTGGATCAGGACCTGTGGGACCAGATCTGTCTCCATGTTCTTGCCTGATGGCCATAACTGCTTTGTTTTCCTCTTGGCCTCTTGCATTCTACACACTACCTTTGCTATTAATATTTCTGTGAGGGTGTAGGTGGGGGACCAGGTAGTATTCTAGTGTCACTATTTTTTTTCCCTAAAGCACTTGCATTCATTCTCCTCAGTAAATTTAATGTCTTCAACTAGGCTGGCTTTTTTCACAGAAAGATGAATATTTGGAAGTAAGCTGTCCTCTACCCCATCCAAAACTATGACATGCATTGTCAGTAGACCCTGGGTTTACAAGCCAGTTCTGCCACGTCAGTGCTGTGTGACTCAAGACAACTTCTGTGGCATCTCTGAGCTTTCCCTCCTTTCCTAAGCAGCAATGGATGACAGGCTGTGCAGAATCCTCTTCACAGCGTTGGGAAGAGAGCTCCAGGACGGAATGGCAAACCAGAGCCTACAGGGCCTACAGCAGGTGCTCAGCCAAAGCCTGGATCAGCATGTAGCTGCAACCGATTTAAAAGTCACAAATAGTTTGGGGAGCGGGAATCGAAATGGAGACATGCACTTTGCTGGGATAAATCCACTGGGGAAAACAGAAACATGGAACCAAGTGGGCTCTGAGAGGAATGGGGACGCTGCGCCATGCCACGTCCCCAGCGAGGTGGCACTTTGCGAGGCTGGGGAGGACAAGGTCCAGGGTCCCTCCAGAGCCGGCTCTCACTTCCTGGAGAAAAGGTGCAACTTTGCTAGAGCGCAGAGCCGAGCTCCTCCTTATCGGTGGATCAGAGTCCATGCCCTGGAGGATGTGTGTGCGTGTGTGTGCGTGCACGTGTGTGCGTGTGCATGTGTGCACCCTCTGCATTTATCAGGCCTCTCTCTGTATGGAGGTTCAACGGCCCAGACTTTGAACGCAGTCAGGCCTGGATGAAGCAGCTCTCCTTTCCCCGGAGGATGCCACAGCCCATTTCTCAACATTCGTTCCCAGTATAAAAGGGTTGAAAGTCTACTGCGAGAGTTTAACAAACAGGACAACCCAGGCCAAGATGCGGGTTGGACGCCTGAACTGCTGGTTCCTGCTCCTTGCTATAGAATGTGTGGGCACCCATTGCAGGCGGTGATAATGTTGGACCCATTTACTTCGCAGGGTGGCCTCGAAGAGAATATTATAGATGCTTTAAGGCCCCATCTCTGCCCACTTCAGTGTTGAGGAAACCGGGGAGCAAATGCAGGATCCTTGGGGAAAGCCTCCAAGCACAACTTGAGTTCACATGCTAGATTGTTGCACTATAAACACATGAAGAATCCTTCCATTAAATCCTCTTAGTTGGGACCCCTCTATCCCACAGGATGCAGAAGAAACTGCCCAGACAGGTTAAGAAGTTGCCTGAAGTCAACCAGCCAGCAAAAGCTGTAGCCAGATTTGAAATTAAACAGCTTGTCTCAGGTCCCCCATCCACTTCATGAACCACAATTCATGCTGTGTAGCCTGTTGGCAGGCGGACCAGAATAACTCTTTATGCTACCTGGCAATTACTTTCTGCCTGAAGCCCTGGTAAAATGACCAGGTATATCAATCTGTGACTTCTTATTCGTCATTGGAGGCTTCATCTGTGACAGTGGTTGGGGAGCCCTAGCTCATGGGCTCTAGAAATCCTAGCCCTGACTCCTTCCATCCTCTGCTGTTTTCAGAGAGACCCTTGGTTGGGCCACATAGAAAACGGCCTAAAGATGTGTGTGCTGGTCCTTTTGTTCTCTGGCCAGACTGATCCCGTGTGTTCTGAATCTCAGTATAGTCACCTAAATAATGGAGACCTGGGGTCTATGTGGGAGTCACAGTTTGGGGGTACCTTTCCAGGCAATGCTGCCGAAATATCCTTAATGAGGGGCCTGTGAGCAGTACTCCCTTCCTCCAAGATGTGTGATGATGGTCACGCTGCAGTTGATGGCGGTGATGGCACTATACCCATGATTGGGACTTACATAAGTCTTCTCATGAACCCTTGATGTTATTTTCTTTTCACTTCCTTCCTACTACAACTTATGATGCTGTCTTTAGCGACATTGGATGGCTATGAGATCAGAGGCTCTAACAGAATCAGTAACTTGGGAAAGATTGTGTGGTTGTTCAAGGACTGAGTCAGAATTCAAGGGTGGGTTTGTTAATTGCAAAGTCCAGGGGCACTGCATTTTACAGAGTGGAGGTCTGCCCAGGCCCCGGGTGACTAATCTATTCAGTACCTACTCCGAGCACGGGGCTCAGCACTGGAGAATCGAGAGACAGATGAGAGTCCGTCCCTGTTCTCCAGGGACACATTGCCTAGATCAGGGAATGAGACAGGAGCACGGTGAGTGTTCTGTGGGCAGGGTGCAGGGACCCACAGGCTACAGTGTATCCTTGAGCCACCCTGGGAGGCTGTGTGTTCCAGTTCTCTGGGGACAGCACCAAACAGAGGAATGAGCAGGGAGCGGGAGACAGTCGAGAAATGGGGAAGGAAAGACAAGTAAAAAGGCCAAGATGAACCAGGCAGGCTGATGTGGGAGGGAGAGCTGCATAGCACTGTAATTGCTGGAGTCAAGTCCAAAGCAGATACAGCAGAGACCCTAGAGTCACCACGCATGCAACTTTCGCATACACACATGCACGTACCCACACACACACACATCCGCACACAGAATTCAGCTCCAACTCTGTGATGCTGGTGCCACTGGAGCCCTTCTATCCCCAAGGAGCCCAAAAGCTCTGAAACTGTCACCCCCCTGAAAGAGCCCAGTAGGGAACTTTATTTCCCTTTATCTTCCCATTCCCTGTTCACAGCAGGCAGAACTCTGTACTTTTCTCTGCCACCCACCTGGAAAGATGTCTGTGTCTCAGACCCTTGGAAGTATCTGAATAGCACTAGAGCCATGCTGCCCTATGAAAAAGATACAGGGAAACAGGTTGCTGGCTGAATTAGGGTCATTAGGTGACTGACTTCTGGATGGTTTATCTGGATGACCCAGTGTGATCACACGGTTCTCATAAAAGGGAGGAAAGTGAGTTCAAGTCTGTAGACAAGATATGGAAGCACAGATTGGAGCAATGTGATTTGAAGACGGAGGAAGGGCCCACAAGTCAGGGAATGTAGGCAGCCTCTAGACCTTGAAAAAGACAAAGCAAGAGTTTCTCCCTGGTGCCTCCAGCAGCTCAGCTATGGTCACAGTATGACCCACGTCAGATAATACGCATGGGTCATTTTAAGTGACTAAGTTTGTGATGATTTGCTATAGCAATGCTAAGAAAGCAGTAATACATTTCCTGTCCAGTGTCATGTCTACTCTTTTGTGCATGCAAATCTAGATGGGGGAGCCTAGCTGGCTCCTTAGGTTCTCCTGAACTCGTAAGATCTCAGGGAGGTTCTGGGGGTCCTCAGTCTGGGAGGTGGGATCCATCTGTGGACCACCCTGGCCCCAAGCATGGCTGGTAAGGAAATGTCTCTTGTCAGTGATGCTAACCACTCCTCAGGCCCGGATAATGTCAGGCAGAGAAGTCCACTGACCCTGGAACCCACATGCAGGGCCACTGCCCACGGAAAGGGAATCGCACGTTTCATCCTGCCTGCTGTCCCTACATAGTTCTTTACTTTTTCTTTTCTTTCTTTCTTTTTTTTTTAATGAAAACTACAATATTATAGTGAGGCATCTGGATTTTTCTTATTCATACCAATTTCTATAAAGGAACACCCTGGTTTTCTTTAGAATAAGAAATATGAGCAGTAGAAATATTTTAACATCACATAGTTTCGTTATTTACACCATGGATTGCAACAGGCAGATAAACACAAAGGAAGGCACACGCTCCACACTATTTAAAGCACAAAGCAGCATTAATCTGCCTCTAGCTCCCTGCACGTGGACAAGGCCTTGTGCCTTCCTTCTTTTGGGAAAGAGCACCATGGTCAGGACTTGGTACACATGATCCTGCTGATGTGGAAGACACTGTTTGCCAAGGCCTTGGAACCAAAGCAATGATTACTCCAGTGTAGCCTGGCACAACACAGTGTGGCACCATTGCATGCCGAAGTGTGTCAGCATGTGCAGTGAATGCTCTATGTCCATTGGTTCACTTAACCCTGCCAGTTTACCTGCATAAGGGAAGGCATTGAGGTCCCACTTTACAGATAGGTAAAAAGACTTCGGAGAAAGGTAACTGACTGGTGTAGTGACCTAGCCACGGAGCAATGGACATTCATACAAGGCCAACCGCCCAGTGTCCACACTTATCACCACTTTGGGGTGGAGTTAGGGCCATCTCTTCCTATAATGACTGATGCTGATGGGAACCTGTGATGGGTACCAAATACTTTATGCCAGTGGCCCCCAAACTCGGCAGAATGGGAGCCTCACTTTGAGAGCTTTGAATTCTCAGGCCTAGACCTATTAAACCAGAGTATATGGTGGAGGGTGGAGGGCGAGTAACGTCACATGTAGCCAAGTTGAGGAACCCTGCTTTCTCCATGCCTCCTGTGTGAACCCCTAATCTTTGCATGGAGGAAATACTGCTGTGGATCCATTCTACAGATGGAGGACTTGAGCCTCAGAGAGGTCATGTGGTACCGACTGAATTGGGATTTGAAGAGAACATTCTAGAACCCTCATTCCTTAACTACACAATGTCTTCCTAGTGGGATATGTTTGTTGGTCAAAAAGATTTTTTTCTAGGAAAGTGCATTGTGCCTTGGGGAGGTATAAAAATTGATTTGAGCTTTCTTCCTTCACGTGGTTTTCACAACTTTGAAAAACTGGGAAAGTAAAATTCCTTTTGTTGGGACCATCTCCCTTTCCCTCTGGAGCATTAAACACTAACAGAACTCACTTTAACCTGTCTGTTCCTACTAAAAGCTACAGAAACTCCTATGCTTGGTCCACGTGGACTTGGAGTAGGATCAGGAGAGCTTCTGTAATCAAGTCCTTCCCAGCAGCCCTTGCTCCTGAGCAGGGCCTCAGACCCCAGACGCATACAGACAGAGTTTGGGTCATTTCCTCTTTCAATTTGTTACAGCTAAGCAGGGACATGGCTGGTATTGCCAAAACCCATGACTGTGAGGAAAGCTTCCCCTGGAAAGTTTGGGTGGTAGGACTCACGCATTCTGCAAACACTTCAAGGGGCATTTGCTGCTGGCTCTGATTTTCTTCTCTCTGTCTAACTCATTCACTCTGCCTTGTCTTATGGCTCTCGCTCTCTCTCTCTCCCCTCTCTCTCTCCTCTCTGTGACCTCACTTTCTCTTGCACGATTCTTAAACTACATATTCTGATGCTGTGACTCTCCTCTTACTCCTATGACAAATGATCACAACCTTTATTAGGGGCTATGATAGCGTGCATTTATGGTCTCACAGTCCAAGAGGCCAGAAATCTGAAATCCAGGGCCCAGTAGAGTTGGTTCCAGTTCAGAGGCTTTGGGGGAGGAACTGTCTGAGACCCTTCACCCAGCTTCTGGTGTGGCTGGTGGTGCTCAGCTGTCCTTGACCTGCAGGTGCATCACTCCAGTCTCCACCCCTGCTGCCATGTAGCTTTCCTCCCTGGGTCTCCCTGTCTTCAGGTAGATCAGAGCCACCTATCCTCCAGGGACTTCACTTAGGTAATTACAGCTTCAAAGGACCTATTTTCAAATATGTTCATATTCCAGGCTCTGAGGCTCCTATTCTGGTCTGTATTCTGGGGCTATGTATTTTGGGGGACACTAGTTAAGCTAGAACACCTGCCCTTCATCCGACCAAGCCAAAGCCACCCAGCCCAGGGGTCCTCTAAGACATGATTGAGTTGTGCCACCTCCTGTCAATACCCCTTCCTCTTGTCCTCAGAATGAAGTCCAGCTCCTTGGTTCTCCCTCCATGCCCTCAGGCAGCCTCTGAAATCTCAGTGTGGAGCTCACCAGTATGTACCACTGGCCAGCCCCTGAGCTGAGCCCCCACAGCCAGCCCTCACCACTGATGGAAGAATAAATGCATTCAATAAGCACTTACTAAGCACCTACTGTATATTCAGTTCTATGCTACATGCTGGGATTCAAGAAAAGAGTGTGAGCCTTGTCTGGCTGGGGAAACAGATGTGTAAACAAATCACCCGAATGCAAGGAGACACAGCCTGCAAAAGATGTATTAGCTGCCTGCCCACGAGGTCCCCGGAAGGGAGGAGACACACTGGCCCAGGGGACAAGGCGGAAGTCATAGAAAGCCTCCCAGAAGACGACTTCTAAACAGTCTGGAAGGATGACTCTGTCTGACTCCTGGCTGCCAGGAATAGAGATCCAATCATTACCGCAAGAGCACAGGGAGGCTCTGTGCTCCCCACGGGTCCGGATGGCTCTGCGGCAGCTTGGGGCCCAGTCTTCTCCGTCACTACCTGGTGTGCCCCCTTGCTGTGTTCTTGTTTTGCTCTCTTGGTGGAGAACTTCACGAGCACCCATGCAGAGGTTTGATGGGAAAGAACAGGGAGGAAGATGCTCGGGGCGAAGAGTTCACTTGCTGCTGCACATCAGAGTGGTTGTGTGAGTCAGCTGAGGTGATAAACGCACAGCG
Organism: Dasyprocta punctata; assembly: GCA_004363535.1. Taxonomy (NCBI): domain Eukaryota; kingdom Metazoa; phylum Chordata; class Mammalia; order Rodentia; family Dasyproctidae; genus Dasyprocta; species Dasyprocta punctata. The sequence continues at coordinate 54,456 of RJWM01002193.1, read as the reverse complement.
AGCCCCCAACATCCTAGGGGACAGGAGCCAGAACCCTCTGTGGATACCAAACCCCGCAGTGTCTGTGCATCACCTGCCCGCATCCTCCCGCATACACACAATCTTCTCCAGTTTTCCGATAGCCCCTAAAGCAGCATCAATACTGCCAGCAGTGGCTATCCCATAATAACAAGAAAACAGTCTCTATAGGTTTCACGTAGTTGCACATTTAAAAAAAAAAAAAAAAAGTTTTGATCCGCGGTGGGTTGAACCCATGGATGTAAAACTTGTGGTTATGGAGGATTAACCATGAGGTGCTCCAGCCTGCCTTGCACACAGACACACTCAAATATTTAGCGTATAGCTTGGGATGCAGCTCCATGGTGCAGCACTTGCCCAGCTTGTGCTGATCCCTGGGTTATGTCCACCAGTACCACAAGCAGAAAAGTGGGTTTTCTGCTCTTGTCATTTTCTTTCATTTCAAGCACCTGCCTCTGTCTGCTCACAGCTTTTGTGCCCTTAGATTCACCTGACCCAGGGTCTATCAGTAGCCATTGACAGCCCTTTTTACTTTAGGTCCTGCCCGTGACCTTGGTGTTTAATGTCCTAGTTTGGATGGCCAGAAGAGAGGTGATCTGGCTGGCCATGGATCCATGTTCCTGGTCACAAGGGGCCTCCGGGTGACCACTTGGAGTCTAACAGAACCCCTTGAGCTAAATACTTGGGGCAGAGGAGAAGAAACCTGAATAAACCTGCTGCCCGGACCCCAGGACTGAGGCTGAGCCAGTCTTCTAAAGAAAGGTGAAGAGAAGACAGTCACCTGAAATAGGTCTAGGGCAGAGGGCTGACCGGTCAGAAGGTCCATCAGAGCCACAGCTACAGAGCACAAAGTCCTGTGGGCTTCTCGCATCATCTTCTCCTTAAAGAGAGACTCCAAGGTAGGGGCTTCATTCAATCACATGAGACGGAGGGGGTCTCACACCCCAACCTCTGCAGCCCATGCCTGGGAGTCCCACCACTCCAAACCCAGCAGCTGCCCTGAGCATTTGCCAACCACGCACATGAACCCCCCGGCCCGCCCTTGCCAGGGGACACCAGCCCCTGAAGAACTCAGATCTGCAGGTCCTGCCCAAGGATTGTGGGAGCTTTTGTCTTCTCCCATCTGCAACCCCAGGCTGCCAAAACGTATCGGGAGGAGAATGAGAAATCACGGAATCAAAATAATGTAAAGGAAATAAGTGCTGAAGAGGATCATCAACATCCTTTCTGAATAGATTTCCTGCCAGGGAGACAGGAGCAAAGGGAATGTTTTACCCCTGGGGCTCAGGCAGACAGTGGTCCTGAAAAGGAGAAAAAAATTACTTCCTGGAAGAGAGTCTTTTAATTGTTCCTTTAAGAAGGAGGTAGGAGCTGCCAAGGCCCAGATGGAGTCCTCTGATATTGGGGTGTCTCCATCTACTCAGCACGGGGAGCTGCAGGAGCCCCGGGCATGGCACGGGGCACATGGTGATGGCGAAGGGCATCCCAGCAGCCCTGGAGCATGGGCCTGGGAGAGCCCAACATCTCGGCTTCCCACCTGCTGGAGGAGAGGGGGGCTTCAGAGCGAGCCGCAGGGACCAGGCTTGGTCCCAGGAGGGCCACCTGGCTGGGGATCTTTCAGACTTCTTCCAAACAGTGCTTCCTTCCAGCTAATTCCCTCCTTCGGAAATCCTCGTGGGTGAACATCTTGGGCACCATTCCTGCAGACTACACAGCTTAAATGAGATAATATATGAAGGACTGTGGCCCAGGCAGGTGCTCTAGGCTGTGCTTATCTCCTTTATTAGTTCCCTTCCTCTGTCTTTTCCTCCCTCCTTTCCCCCTCTCTCCCTAGTTCCCTTCTTTCCTTTTCCCCACTCTCTCTTTCTTGTCCGCTCCGCCTTCTCTTCCTCCCTCCTTGCCTGCTCTTTCTCGCCCCTCTCTTCTATGGAGAAGCCTAGCTTCATTCTTGGGAATTCGGGACACACTTGCTTTGCTGTGGGCCCCCCGGAGGCCGAGGACACCCTTGGAGTTCTGGCCTGGGGACAGCACTGCTGCCCTCGCTGCTGCTGTCCATCACTGTCACTGTCCACTCCTCTGTGGGGTACCTGGGGGAGCCAGAAGCTCCTCTGAGTTCTGCAAAGAAGGGCCTGGAGAGGGCGTGGCCTTGAGGGGATGGGCGGGACCTGGAGGGGTGGGGGCGGGGCCTGGAGAGGGCACCAGCTCACATTCAGGTGCCCCATTTCACTCCCCGCTCTAGTTCCTTAGGTCTAACCACAGATGTTCCTTTCAATCCCATATTTGAAAAATCTGCCCCTACTTTTCGCAACATTTCTGGCCAACTCTATTGCAATGTTCACTGCCATACCAAAAAAAAAATCAAAAAAACTTTCACCTTATTAAAAAATGGCAAGAAGGCTCTTCTTACATTGCTCCCCTCTTTCTCTGGTTGTGCTGAGGGCTCCCAGGATAAAACCACAGACAGAATAACTAACACAATACACACCCAGCTTACTGGGTGTCCGCTGGCTATTTCATCATTAATCCCATGTGACAGATGAGGAAACCAAGGCAGAGAGAGGTTGAGCAGTTTCCCCAAGGTCTCAGAGCACAGGCTTTCAGAGCCAGGATTTGTCTGGCTCTAGAGTCCCAATGCTGAGCTATCAGGTGAGCTGATGGAGTGTGTGGTACTTACCTCGAGTTAGCTCACAGGTGACAGAAGGCGGGAGAGAGGAGGACACTGGACCGCGGGCACATCCTGGAACCCAGAACGGTTGAGGGGACAAGGCACTCGTGTCCTGAAATAAGCTCAGTACTTGAGGTCCGGAGGTAGTGGCCCAGGAGCCTCTGGGTAAGCATCTCAGGACTGGACAGGGAGGTGGCCTTTGAAAGACAGCTTGAGACAGCTGGGTGTGAGCAATCTGGAGCCTGCAGGACAGAGCTGCGGCTGTTCCAATGATAGAGCTGCCCGGGCCGGGTTATCAGATGATCAGACCGAATGGGGACAGCTACTTTCTCTGCCTCCTTGTATCTCCCAGATCTCACAAGCCATCTCCAAGTCTTGCTTCTGGTTCTCAGTCCCCAAGCACCAGCGGCTCCACGGCCAGAGTTCAGAAATCTATAACTCAGCGTGGCAGGAGCACACTCCGAAGCTGCACCACGCTCCAGGCCAGGTTTTTCATAATTGGTTTTCAGAGAGACTCTGCCATGATGTGTAATTGTTAGCAGTTGTAAAAAGATAACTCACATTTTTAAAAGCTTAAAGCTTGCTCTGTGCAGATAAAAACTGTGACAAATTATGTTCCGAAAAATCATAAAAGTAGAGAGAGACATGTTAATAACCAAAGGTGCCGTTTCATTTAGAGGTCAGCCCGAGCTATTAAAGTGGTCAGGAATTTCAAGCTTTGGCAGTAGCGATTTGACCAAATCACTTATCTCCTCCAGACCATGCCTAAGCATCTCCCTTGGTAAAAAAATAATCCACAGACAGTAATACCGGAGGGCAGGGGTAACTGGGGAGAAAAGCATACTCCCAAAATAAACTCCGCCTTCAAGGAGAGCCCTTGAGATTTCCCCCTGAATACTTAATGCCATGGAGCCCACAGTGTCACTCCTATATTTGAGGACACGCTTGCACACCTGGTCACCGACACCCATGTCCAGGCACACACACTCAGACATACCACATGAAGTAGTCAGGTGGAGGGTTGGTTTTTCTTTTTCCTAGAAAAATGATAAAGATGCTGTAAAGATTTGATGACACACAACTAGCAAGTGTGGGGAAAGATGTCTGGTTTTCCCAAACTTAAAAAAAAATGTTTTACCCTTTAGTCAGAAGAAGAGGCAAATGCAAAGAATGAGCATTCCTCAGCCTGTGGGAGAGACTGAAGTTTTCACTTCTCCCCAAGAGTGGAAGAGATGAATGATGGGAGTCCATCCCGGTAGACTCTAATCCATTCAAATATCTGCGACCTCAGTGTGTCCCACAGCTAAACCTTACACTCTGAGGTGGGATCCATTTCCCACAGTGAGTTATTGTTTCAGAATTAGATTCATAGTCCATGCCCTGCAGACTCCAATAGTATAGGTCTTGCAAGACGATGACAGTCACGCAAAGTTATAAAGTCAGTCTCCAGCATGTACTATACTTTGGAAGAAGCATAAAGTGCAGCTTCAGTGAGCTAAGTTTTGGTTTTACGTCTAATTAGGAGAGTACTGCTAATCAAGCCCCTTAACTTCCCTGGGTCCAGGTTTTCCCACCTGTATAATGGACACATCCCATCCGAGTAGAGTGAGAACTGCCAGTGTCTGGTGCTGATGTGGACGCTATATTCCACCCAACTTGTTCATTCAAGATATTTTAGATGTTCCAATACCTTTTGGTAGCCCACAATCAGCACATTTTAGTCATTTTGGAAATCACTTCATTTTTATGCCATTTGATTGGCTATACTTTCTTGGAAAGAGATAAAGGAAAACAAATGAAAGGTTACAGATAGAAAGCTCTGCTTGGATAAGCAGATTGCCTGCAGTTGATTTTTCTTTGTTTTTAATATAGTTAATATTCATCCAAGGAAAAAAAGGTAAAAGAAAGGATCAAAGTGGCCTCCACCTGTTAAAGTGAAGTACACAGGGCGGCAGGTGTATTTGCTCTGAGAATCTTTCTCCTCACAGCACAGCTCCATGGTAAGAATTCCATCTCAGGGCAGCTACTGGCCTTTTTAAGCTTCTACACAACCAGTTCTACTGCAACATAGAAATCTTAATAGGCAAGAAATATGAACTTTCTGCAAACTTTGTAAAATCCATGCTATTTATTCACAGACCAGATCAGCATACATAAATTGGGCAAATATATGGAGCTGAGTTTTAATTCATTAGAGTGTGCATGTGTTTATTTCAATCCTTCACAGATATTCCTTACCACTTAAGCCTTGAGAAAGGAGAAAGAAGTCAAAATAGAGACAGGACTTTATAAATCAGCAGCAATCTGAAATGGGTTTCTTAACAAAACTTCGTGGAATATTTAAGGCAAGAAATCTCAACACAGCTACAAACTCACTGGGTTTTTCCCCTTCAAAAAAATTGTTACTATTTATTTTTATTGACAACCTACTATGCACTCAGCAAACTAGCTAAGTCATGGAAAAATATTAAGATTTCAAGAAGTTTAATTCATAAAAATGACCTAAATTTCTTCATTGGAATCCTCACGTGATAAAGGTAATATTCTCCTATTCTCTACATTCTTAAATAACTCATGTCATTTATGTTACTAGAATTGCTTATATACTAAGTATTAGGAATGAATCTCAAACATTCTTGATATAGACATTCTAACTCCAGCTTGTTCTCTTTATTCTATTTAAACATATTATCTTCTTCAAAGGTCTAGGCATATACAGGTGATCAATAACTACCCATTATTATGTCTCTATAAAAAAAATTGCACGCACACACACACTCACATGCATACATACAGCCCGAGAGTGGAAGGTTCTGATCCCCTTTGACTTACCCAATATGCACTGACTATTCATGCATAATGATGGGCCAGACTTGGAGCAATACCATGATGACACTAATAACTTCCCACTGGGACTCATGCTTTGACCTGGTGGTTTTTGTTTTTCTCCTTTAATAGAGCATGTTAGGATCTTAAGGTTGGATTTCCATCTGGCTCTAAGGATATAAATAGGTATCAAAAAGAGAAGCTCCCCTGGCCCTTTGTGCATTAAAATGGCTTTGGATCCCTTATACACTCTTAAGGGAAGGGTTAAAAGGGCAAAACTGTGGGACGAACAGCCAAATGCAAATGCTAGCAAGCACGCAGTATCCATTCGCCGAGGGATCGGTTGACAAATGGGTCATAGGGAAGAGGGCGTTCGCCTTCGGTGTGCGCTGCTGGCTGCTGCCTGGCTAGCGGAGACGCTGCTAGCTTTAACTGCTGCTGCTGATGATGACAACAAAGCTGATAATAGTCACTGTGACTTTTGTAAGCAGATAATGCATTCTGCTTGAAAAGTCTACCATCGAAGCCTTAGGATAGAGTTAAAATTGTCGAGCAACTCGATGACTGAACATAAAACCAGTGCTGACTCTTGCAGAACTTAATGTGTGACTTTGAAAAAAACTCCTTGGGCTCCCTGCGCCTCAGTTTCCTCTGCTGCACAGTGAGGTTTATAGTCTCAGCCAAACTGGGTTTTTATTTAGAATAACTTGCACCTCTGATTGAAACCCTGTCTCCTGGCTCTAAGGCTGCCTGGTAACCTGTCCCTTGGGTACCACTCTCTGTGTCACCTGCTCACAGAAGCAGCTGCGGGCCTTTACTGAGTGCAACCCCCTCACTGCTTCTGCTTCTCACTTCATCTCCTTCCCAGCCACGTCCTTCCCAATGCGCAGTTTCACACTGTACACTGGAGACACTGTGTATGTGTATACGACGATATGCTTTCTACCTACTTATTCTCCCTCCTCTTCCCCTAAACTGTAAACTCTGAGAACAACCTGATGCCTCCTATCCCTCAGAGCCTAATAAAATGCCCTGGGCATAATAGATGCCCAGGAAACACCTATGAAATCAATGAATGAGGATCGGAAAACCCAAGTTATAATCACAATGTGTAAAACATAATCTTAGGATTTAAATGCATGAGTATTTAGAGTGCTCACATAATTAAAAGGAAAGGTTTAACCCTTTTTCTTTTCACATTCAACCCTCCCCTCATTTTTTATCTCTTCCATAAAGAAAACCTATGAAGTTTTAAAACTGACCACAAAAGTAAGCAGAGTTTTATGCATAAAAATAAAATGAATTATAAACCTTCCACGGGACAGAAACAAAATTCATATTAGAATTGGCAGCCTGTTAATCACTACTCTTGGTGTAATCCAACAAACAACTCTGCTCCTTTATAAGTTAAATTGATTCATACATATTGGCAAGTTAGCTATCTCCCTCAAAGGGAGTTGAATTTATTTGGGCTGTATATTAATATCTCATTATCCTTCTCATGCACCAGTGACATGATCATTATTTCACCTCAGTATATTTATTAGAGAAAATGATTTTGGATGAGAGTTTGAAAAAAGAAAATCCCACCTATGCCTAGTCGTCTTTCTGGACTAGGACCTGTAAACTTCTCTCTCTGCAGCCCCTTGCAGATTGTGTCTCAAACATTCTGTGCCAGCAATCCACAGCAAGGTCACACGTTCAAGTAAGATTGAGATGTTCATAGGTCATTTCTTAAGCGTGACCCAGCACATGAAGTGTGACTTGCCTTAGAACTTTGCTATATCTACTGTCACTGATGTTAACTCTTGCCTGTAAATGTTTGCAAATACTCCAAGTGAGCCATGTTTATTGCTAAAAATTGAGAAGATGGACAATGAGAAAGGGCTGGCCTAGGACAACTGTAACCTAGACAGAAGGGTTAGATTGACTCTGTTAGCAAATAAAGTCGTTGAATTCAGCTAGGCCAGCTTGCCAGAGCTTTGGGGCTAATGACCAGCGCAAACGAATCATACAGTGCATCTGACCTCAACATCCTTGAGCCATAATGTTTTCCTGAAGTCATTTGGAGAGGGAACCAGGGGGAAATTATTTCACACAGCACACAGCAAACTCCCTAAAATGCTCTCTAGTGCCTTCCCCGAAGCTCCCATCATGCCATCTTCCTCTCTCCTGATCTGATTCCTTGCAAACACTAGTCTTCCTTTCGTTTCTTCTCCAACTTCTGGTCCATGATGTTCTTCTGTGCTACCCCCATTTCCTTTTTTAAACGATTTTGTTCTGCTCATCTCAATTCTGCAACCTTACTCTGAGCAAAGAATCTGAAACACAAAATCCTCCTTGAAAGAAGAGGGGCTAGGATTGCACATACTTTTATACCATTGTCCCTTCTTTTCACACTGATGACACTTCCACGCTGTATTCACTACGTTGATTCTCCCTCTTTATAGGCGAGAGAGCCATGCAATGAGAAAAAATGGTCCAAATCACACAGTCAGGGGCTGAGTTGAGATTAAACTCCTTAACTACCTTTCCTCCGTCCTGTCAGGTAATCTGAATTTGGGAAATCCAGCATCCACACTAGACACTCAGTAAAGGGCTACAGGGCCATCTTCAACTGCTCCCTCTACAAGAAACAAAGTAGCAATAAATGTGACTTGCTTCTAAGAAACAAAAGTTTCTTACTGGGACCAACATCGAAATTGGAACTTGATCTTACCTTGCAATTCTAGAGCTCCAAAATTCTCTCAATAGATTTGAATTCCCAAAAACCTGAGTCCCACCTGCATTTCCTAAGAAGAGCTGGTAGAGCTTGATATAAACTATATGAACCAAAGGCATCAACCATGAGAATACAAAGGGGCTAGGAGTTGTGGAAGTCAGCACTTTAAGACAGAGAAGGTAACACTAGATAACATCTCAGCTTCATCTGACCTGTGCAGGACTTTTAACTCCAAAATATCCACCATTTTTTTCCCCTCTCATGGTGATGACTTGGGGCTCTAGGAGAAGTCCACTCACTGTAGCATAGTCAAGCACCGTTCACCGTTAGTTTATGATTTCTTTCCTCTATGATTTACCCTCCATATGTTGGTTCTACCTCTGTTCTCCTGGTCTTCTTAAAAATAAACACTGAAAAATTGAAAAAAAAAAAAAAAGATCAAGTTGTGTTTTGTTGTTGTTGTTTTACTTTAGAGTTCACATTCCATCAGGAAGGGACACTGGCTTTTCAGTATTTCCTCCCTACTTTATGCTCCAGGAATCTTTAGCAGAGCCTCAGGCTGAGAGACATCTCCAGCTTTTGCCCATGAGAACCCAAAAGAGTAGTAGGACCAGGACTCTCAGACCTTTACAAGCAACAGATTCCCATGGAAGCCTTGGTTAAAACCCAGCATGCTAGAGTCTGTTCACAGTTTCTGATTCGGTGGATCTCAGTTGTGCAACAGCAGAATTTCTGTTCCCAGAATGAGTTCATAGCACATTGAGATGATGCCAAGTCTTTATCAAGACCACACTCCGGGTCCTACAGAATTACAAGTTCAAGGTTAAATTACATCCTTGCATTCAATTGTTCTCTGGGGCCAACTCCCTTCCATGTGAAAGATCTTCACAAATAGGAAAACAACACTCAAGTAACTCTTGAATAATCACGGTCCCAAGGTAAGCATCCTAAATCTTTTCAAATGATAGTTAGATAGAAAACTTTCCTGACTCCCTTCCTGTTCTATTCATCCCTATATGGATTACACAACTTGTCTCCCTTGATCAGAGCCTACGCTGACTGAAGAGTGGGTAGCTGAAAGTCCCGCTGCTGTCATATGCTGAAGGTTAAGTCAGGTTCATGGGGGCTTTTCCCGAAGAGGGGGTTTCCAGGACTCTCTCTATATTGCACTTTTAAAAAAAATTAATCTAAATTCAAGACCTGAAAATGTATCTATTGAGTTTCACCTTGATGACTAGCTCATCCTTCTGAGCTATGAATAACTTTTTGGGTCCTGACATGTCATGTAGATTTTTCCCATTTCTCATACCTACTGCAGATCTCTAAAGCCCCATTCAAAATAACAATGCCCTTAGAAAGGCTCAGCCCAAGCACTGAGCTCTGTGATACCCCTCTGGTAACACCTCTTCAAGTAATAATAATAATAACAATAAACTATGAAATCTCCTTCAGTAAGGTTAAATAGCTGCAGGTCAGTTGTTGAGTCTCTCCTCTAATCCACATTTCTGCATCTCATCACGAGACATTTCTGGAGAGACAATATCTCATCCCTTCCTGAGATCACCCGTGCTTAAACTGGGTCATTTTTTTCAGACACTAGATTTCCACTTTTCCTCTTCAAAGTTGATATGGAGAGAACTCATTTTTGCATTGTGACAATATAAAAGTTAGCATCATATTATTTATAAAATTGATCCTTTCCTTCATTTTTATGGAAATCAAAAGTTTTACATTTGATTTTCTTCTCTTCCCTTCTTGATCGTTTGAGTTTCCACCAGTGAAACTTTTCACTATATCAGGATATAATGTGTATGGATATGTGGATTTAAATCATCTAAAATAACCATCTAAATTTGTCAGATTATTTATCTTTTGCCCCATCTTGTCTCCACTCCAATCCAGAGTTTTCAAGACAGTTTAAGTCCCCTTCTGGTTTGAGCATTCTATTTTTCCAAAGAAGATACCAATAAACCAATTGATCAAATTCCCCTGTGGGCTAACAGTCTACCAAGTATATCATATATTTGATATACTATTCATCATCTCTTGAAAAATCAAACAGCTGAGATATTTTACATGATAGTAGAGATTTAGTAACTACTGAATGGATGAATGGATGGATGGATGGGTGAATGAATGAATGAATGAATGGTAGAGCACTAGCCCTGGGCTCATAATGAGGATTAGCACTGTTTTCCAAGTGTTCCCTTCCTCACAGCTGGTGACATCATGTACTGCCTCAATACGATTCATGTTGTCCTGCTCTTTGTCTTACTCCAAAATTCAGCTTCAATGCACCACTTCACGATTTAGCATTTTCTTTTCCTTCCTCTCTTTTCTGGGATATAGGATTCAGACCAACAAAAGTAAGAGCAAACGCAACTTACAAAGATGTTACTAGTCCTCAGGGCTAGAGAAAACAGTTGAATGAATAATTATAACTTTTTTTTTAAGTTACCATGTTTTCCTCCCTAGTGGGATTTATTTGGTATCTGATCATGTTTACCAGGCTCTAATGTATGTAATTTGCATAGATTATGGCTAAACTTAATTTTACATTTAAAACGATTAAAATTTTGCATAGTTTAGGTCTTCATTGCTGTTATGAGCATGGTCTATTTCGAAAGTAAAAAAAGAAGAAGAAATAGATTCTCAGAATAGAAAAATCTGTGACAATAAAAAATAGCTTAGAGGTTGCCTAGATGTGGAGAGGAGAACTGGAGCTATGATGGCTAGCAGGAAGAGTATTTTGCTTTGGGATAATAAAAGTATCCCAAATTTGATTATAGTTGTACAACTCTGTCAGTTGAGTCCTACATTACAAGTTTCTAAATCATGTGGTATGTAAATTTCCGTTCAAAAAAGTTGTTTTTAATTAATATTAAATAAAAAGATTCACATTCTTTAAAATCCAGTTCCCAGTTGTAGTAGCTACATTTCATTTTCTCAATATCCATACATGGTTATCGTACTGGACAGCAGGAGATAGAACATTTCCATCCTTCACTAAGGTCTATTGGGCAGATCTGTTATAAAATTTATGCATATGCATTCTCCATTAAACCATTCAAGGTGGGGAGGATTTTAGCATTTCATAGTGGTTGTTTCAAAATTTCCCTAGTAGGATTAGACATTAACTTCCCAGATGAAATTCCTAGATGCACTGGAAGAAAAATGATTGAGTTGTGTCTAGATAGAAAAAAGAAAATGTTCTGACATGTTGATATTCTAGGCTGGCGACTTAGCTTGTGGCATTTCGGAACAAGATTCAGAATCAGGAAAGTGTCACCCAAGTTGAAAGCTCCCCTGTAACAAATGTCTTAGTTTGACCTAAAGTAAGTGGAAGAGACAGGGTAAAGGAAAGGGAAGCAGCGGAGGATGTCTAAGTGATAAATGGTACCCTGTCATATCACATTTGACGTCTTAACAGGAAAAGGGGGCTGTTGGGCCAGATGTGGGTTACGTGAGGAAGTTCAAACCTTGCTCTCGTTTTCATTTTGTTTTTCAAGGCACAGGTTGAGTTCAGGAGCTCTGAGCTCAAATACAGCATATCCACTCTGTGGAGTAACAAGCCAATCAGGGCAAAGCATTCACCCAGGCAGCCTCTGCCTTCGTCAACAGCAGCAGTGATCGCAGGGCTCCCAAGGAGTGGAGAAGCAACAAACTCAGAAGATTGCCATCAGCGGCCACATCCTCCTCTCTGTCACTGCCCCCAGATAGAGTGACAGCCACCAAAACCCTGCCTACCTCTCCTGGGGCCAAGGAAGGTGAAAGTTACAGCTGTCAGTCTATAGACTCTCTTCTTCAAAGTTTGCTTTCCCCGAATACATGCCACGGAAAAGCTCGATGCTGCATCTCTTAGGCAGTTGCTTCTCTCTAGAGTTCATTTTCCTCCTGTTCTGTTTTCCCAGGGTAACTTCCACATCACAAACACACTTATCTGGGCTTCACATCAGCCTTAAAGATTTGGAGTATGGATCTGTTTTCCAGACTGACCGTCTGACTGTCTGACCTATGGCTGTTCACTCTCATAGAAATGCATAATGTGACCCTTGTTAAAACCACAATTAGTCTAAGGCCTTTACAGGAAATATCGGTTTGGTAAGATGAGAGATACCGTTAATAGGAAGTCACGTGCTTTGTAGCGAGAGCAGGCACAGCAGTTGGATGTACACAATTTCTACTTATCATTGATCTCTGGCTGCAGCTGCTGCCTAATGAATGCAAAGGGTAGCATGCACATGTATCCTCCTCTCTGTCCAACGAGGCCAGGGCAGGGGTGGCCCTGCCAGCCCCTGAGGCCAGAGGTCTTCCAGGCTGCAGCTCTGGTGCCAGGTTGGGGAGGGTTATGGAGAGCAGATATTTCCCATCCGCAGATATTTTCCATCACATTCCAACTGGGAGGAGAGACCAGAGGATTGCCAGTTTGAAGGCCACCCAGACTTGGCAGGCAATCTCCATTATGCCTCCAAGGCGGTTGCCCCAGAGATGTTTCAAGAATCAAAACAATGCAAGAGCTGCAGGGCCAGTGGCTGGTAAGTATGTGGCTTTGGACTGGAATTCGAACTGGAATTGTGGCTTCGCCATCTATTGGCTTTGGGGCTTTGGCCTCAGTTTCCCCATCTGCATATAGGAAATATTATGGCAAGAAAGTTTAAAATTACTGCTTTGTAGCGGTGACATTGCTAATTGTTGCTAGGAGCTATTCATTAGTTTTTTTGTTCCAGTTGCACTACTGAGATGCATGTATCATGAAACACAAGGATGGGAATAATACATCATAGCACTTAAATGCAAGGAGGAGAGATAGCTTAGCTAGGCAGGTAACCAGGAAACGATTACTTAATCCAGCTAAGTTTCTGTTCGCTCTTCTGTAAAATAAAGGTGATCACACGTCTTTCACGCTGTATTGAAAGAACTATATGAAGTAGTGTTTAGCATGATTGCAATCTAAGAAGCATTTAAGAAAAGTTATTAACTACTAATAGTAAATATTAGTGTGGTCATGTATTATTGCTCTTCTGATTATCATCCTAGTTGATGCCGTTCGCTCCCTGTGAGGTGGGTAGTATTATTTTGTCTTATAGATCTGGAAACTGAAGATAACTAGTCCATAAACAGAGTTTCAAATGAAGCTCTAATGGAAAAACACCAGTTTCAATCTAGCCACTGTAGAACTAAGAATTTTGAAAGATGTATGCCATGACCAAATAAGTGGCAGGAAAGTAGAGTGTTTGATTGGGCCAAAGAGATACATGCCTAGAAAGTACGGCATGCGTTCAAGGTTTTGATGGTAGATGCCCCTGATTCCTAGATCTGGGAGCAGGAACATGTTTGTTTTACCTTTGGTTTTTCAAAAACCTTGGAGATTGAGAACTTTCTTTATAGACACAAAGTGTACCCAGAGACATCTTTGGCCGTCCCCCAAAACTTACTCTGCCATTCACTGGGGCCTCAGCAAGGTGCTCGCCAGCTGATTAGACAAAGGTCTCTTCAACTCAGGAACTTACAGCTTTCATTAACCAGTTTTTAAACATAGTTATATCTGTGCATTCAAACCAAGTGGTAGCGACCTTCCTCCCTTCTCCCTCTCTCACCCAAAAACGAAGCAGGAAGACATGGATAAGATTTGTCTTTGGATGTGCTTCGTTTGCTCAATCTGTTCCTTAGGCCCAAAGTGAATAATGTGATTTGTAAAAATAAGATGCTAAAATTTGACAAAGTTTAGCTGCAAAGTCAGAAAATAATAACCTGATTTTAAAGGATTTCCTCACTTCAGGTAGTCTATATTTAAAAGCAATTTTTCCTAGCAGTTGTATTTGTGTTTTCATTTAACTACATCAAAAAACATGCTACTTTTGCTTCTATATCTTTTTTCCCTGCCCAGATTTTAGAAATCTTTGCCAGGCAGTTCCACACTTGCAACTTGTGCATAAATACAAGTATAGACACATAAGCCAAGTGCATTGTCGCTGTGCTGAAGAAGAGGACAGGCACACATAGCCTGCATTCTAGTGCTCCTACTGCAGCAACTTGGTAGACATTACTAATGGATCAGGATGCTCAGGGTCTCATCCCAGAGCTTCAGGCAGACACGTCCAATGTAATAGAGTTGGCAAGCTAGATGAGAGCTCTTTACTGTCACAGAGCTAAAAGAAAGTTCTGTGCCAATGTCTATGATCCGTATTATCAGAAAATTACTACCGATAACTTCACTTTGTTCGAAGCAAAATGTGATCTTTTAAAAGCATTTGCTTTTGTCCTGAAAGTCCCATGTTATTCTTACTCTAATCCAAATAGAAACAGGTCTTGAACTCAAAATGGCATGGAAAGAAATATATATGTGCCAACCCAGTAACTCCATTCCTAAGACTCTAAACTGATGAAATAATATTATCTCAGGAAATTCCTTTAAAAAATAACTTCATTATAACAGTATGTAAAACACCAATAACTGTAATCAACATGCCCAATAATAAAAGGTAAATTATTACATATTAATTTAATTTACTTTCTACTTGATTTGTACAACTATTAAGATAATGTGTTTAAAAGACATATGGATTTTTTTAAAAGCATGAAAACCCTAAAAGAGATAAATATAAATATTCACAATGGTCAATTCTAGGTAGTCAGATTATAGATGAATATTTCTTCCTTCTGCTTAAAACTCTTTCTGCTTTTAATAATGTGTAATAATCTTTCATTAAAATCTTTATTACAGTGTAACATACATACAAAAAATGGTCAAATCATAAGCAAAAATAGTATGAATGAACCTTAATGCTCCATGCCAAAAGACAGAATAGTTTGGTTTCAATTTTTGTAATAATGGAATCACAATTTAACTACATTTTTCTAGTGGCTTCTTTCCTGTACTGTCATGCTTCTGAAATTCAATGACAAACTTTTTCTTCTACAGTCATTGACATTATTGTACAGTATTCCATTTCCTGAGGATAGCATTGTATCATTGAAGTACTTTCCCCTTTTCGGGCAATTCCACTTACATTGTTGCTACCAATGTTCCCATACATGGCTTTTCGAAGAATATTTTCTATTTGAATAATTTCTAGGTCATAGAATAGCAACTTTTGCTATAAAAACATAATCTTGAAACTATTTAAAATTCCGTTTGTCAAAGACAAAATCAGAGAAGATTCAAGAAGTTCAAGTTTCATTTCTACACCCTGCCCCTACCCTCTGCCATATCTTGGCTATTGGGTCTGTCACTGCACAGTGTTTTCTAAATGGGGAGGGGTAGAAAGAGAATGAGAGGAAGGAAATAAATGACCTTTCCCCACTTCCCATGTCATCTGGCTTGCTTACTGCTCTATAGAATCCGTCACTCCCTTTCCACTAGAAACCTGTCATTGGCTCCACATCTGTCTTTCCCGGGAGGTCACGAGCAGTTTTATGTCCTTAACGTCCCTAGTGCCTTCACAGTGGCTGTCCTGTAATAGCATCATCAATAAATTCCTGCTGAATGGAAGCTTTGTAACTTAGAAAGATTACCAGGTGTCACTAGAAAAGGATACGCCGGAAGGGGCTCTTGCAAGAAGTAAGACGATGGAAGAAGACTGTCGCCACAATCACAGCAATACCGGAGAGGAAAAGAGGAAGGAAAGGGAAGCAGGGTGGGGTGGGGTGCTGCTGGAGAAGAAGGGGCCAGTGTTAGAGAGGCTGCAGGGAATCTGATGAAGCTCACTGGACAATCTTCTGCAGAGGGAATGGGAAAAAGAAAGGTCAAAGATAACATTAAAATTCAGGGTTAGATTGTTTGTGGGGGGGATGCCATTAATTCCCAGTAGGTTTAGGGAGTTTGGAGAAGATGTGAGGACAACTGGTGAGGAAGGAACTCTCTGAAGCACAGAGCGTGTGTTAGCTAAATCAGCACCAGTATGCCCATTGCCTTTAGGTCAAAGATCCCGGGGACCTTCTGCATGTTGTATTTTTCCCTCACCCTTGCATGTTGCAGGTTTTTTCCTTTTTAAAATATGTCTTCACTGCAAAGGCAAGGGAGGAGGCTGAAGGTGGATTGGTGGATCAAGCCCATATGGTTATTAAGACATGGCAACAGATCCTCCCACTTCTCAGAACTGCCAGGACTTGCTTGATTCTCTTGCAATCTTCTTGGATTTATTCATTTATTCATAACCGTTTCTACCCATCATGGTAGTTCACTTTCATTGTCAACTTCAGTGACTGAAGCAATGTCTATGAGATTAGCAAAGCACACTTCCGGGTGTGTCTGGGTGGGTCATGGAGGCATGACCATGGAGACTATATTTAGTCTCTGGCCCCTTCTTCTCAGTCTCTCCTCCCTCTCTCTGCTTCCTGGAAGCCATGAAGTAAGCAGCTTTCTTCTGCCATACCCTTCCACCAGGTTTCTGCTTTGGGGCCAGCAGAGCATGGACTGATACCTTAAACCAAGGTAGGGAACCTTTTCTGCTTTGGTTGTGTCTATCAGGTAATTTGTCCCAGCAATGCAATGCTGATTAATATATCCAATGTAGACTACTAATGAATGAGAAGTGGCCATGAGGAACCTCCACACATCATACAGGGGTGCTGGAAAGGGTGACCCCCAACAAGGATGTAGATGAGTAGGCAACAGCTAAGAGAGCTAAGAGAGTATGGAAAGAATGTTCTAGAAAGAAGTGAGAGCGAGGTGACAGCCCTGCAGTGGGAAGGAGGGAGCTGAATGACAGTCTGAAAGTAAATCATTAGATGCAGGGCTAAGAGGGAGAAGAGACTAGTGGGGGAGTTGGAGCCAAACCAGTGAACCTCTGTAGATCACGCAGAAGATGGCAGAGCCTGCCAGAGGGAGTGAATCACAGCCCCTGAGGTCAGTCATGAAATTCTCCATACATCTGATTCACACGGACACAGCCTGCAGGGTCTCCCCTTCCAGACCGCAGCCTGCCCTGCTGGAGTGACTTCTGAAGTGCCCTGGGCAGCTCACCACAGCTAAGACATTACAGCGTCTCTCCTCGTTCTTTCCAGTCTGATGTAATCTTCCCCAAGACTGGCAGCAGTTGCAGGAAAACCGTTTCAGATATCTATTAATATTTTAACATGCTTTTAAGAAAATTTGGCCTTTTGTTGAGCTGGCCTCAGAGCAGACATATATCACAGTCCATGATAGACATTACACTTATCCCTAGTCAGTGGGTATATTTCCCTTGTTTGGATTCATTTTTAACATCTATTATTAAAAATCTCTTTTGCCTGCTATGTGTTTGCTCCTACAGTTCCTAGGCTTGTTTGCACTGATCAAGTTCCCCCATGCTCGGCCTCCCTATACGGAATGGCCTGTTACTAATTCTGTGACCTGGGCCGACTGAGATTATCACACTCAAATTAAACCCAAAAGACATCTGGAACCCAGAGGCCAGATCAGAATGTCTAGTAACATGGAAATTATAGCCTGAAACTGGCCTTGTATGTAGGGGAGAGAAAAAGTTGTTCTCTCTTTTAAGTAGTATTTTTGGAAACTGTACCACATCCAGTGACTCTGTGCGATGGTTACATGTGTGCAACTTCGTTTTCTTTCTTTCGGTGACACTCTTAAGGGAGTGTCATTCATCCTTGTTTAATGGATAAGAAACAGTGAGGTTTGAGGTGAAAATAACTACCCACAGGCAGAGTTGAGACTTGTTCCATCCAACAATAGCACGTATCCTACCTCCCAGAGCTAAGTACTGGTTCTCACTTTCACTCTCTACAGGGAGGCTATTGATCTTCTAGAACATTCTAGACTGCCTGGTGATAGACTGGTTACAGGGGGTTATGGCGAGAATCTGCTACTGAGAGGACTCAGCAGATGGAGAAGACATGAACTGAAACTTGAGGAATGAGGAGGAGCCAGCCATGGAGAGGGTTTAGGGAAAGATGGTTCAGAAGAGGGAAGAGCAGGTACGAAGTTTCTGAGACTGAGAGTGGAAGACTTGGTGTGTTTGTTGAACAGGAATGAGTCCCTTATGGTTCGAGGGTGATGCGAGAGGAAGAATGTGTACAGGCAGTCAGGAGCTGGGTCGTGAGGCTCTTGTTGGTCAGCCAGAAAAGTGCTGTCTTTCTGAGTTCTGGAATGTGGCAAATGGAAGAGGCTTACATCCTCCCCATTGAGAGGTGGCATCTACCCTTGAATCTGGAGGCTCTAAGACTCCTTTGACCAATACAATATGGCAGAGGAGATGCTATGCTGGTTTTCTACTTGATTTAAAGGAAGATTCAACTTCCACTTCTTGTTTTGAAATACTCTTTCTGGGAACCCTAAGCTGCTATGTCAGAAACCCAGCTACCTTGAGAACTCCATGCTAGAGAGGCGACACGTAAGTTAATAATTCCATCTCAGCTTAGACCTTCAGTCACTTCCATTGACACTAAAACCTATGAGTGCTTACTTTAGGATTCTCCAACCTGGGCTCCAGTGCAAAGGAGGGTCCTCAACTCAGACTCCACCCTATCTGAGTACCTGACTTCAGCCAGTGCTATGTGAAGTGGGAAACCCATTCAGCAGAGCTCTGTCTGTGTTCCTGACCCACAATCTATGATCTAGATAAAATAGCACTTGTTCAATGCCACCAAGCATGGAGGAAGATTATTTCATAGCAACAGTTACCCAGAATGGATGGGAAGCTCTTGAAGGGATAAATATGCTGGAAGAAAATAACTGTGGTTACTGCACAGAAAGTGAACTCTGATGAGTGGGGCTGGGGGAAGGCAGAAGTGAAGCGATCAAGCAAGAGGGGGAGTTTATTCAGGTGAGAGGGTAAGGGCTCACAACAGAGATAGAGGAAAGAAGTAGATGTAATATTTGCTTTGGAAAAAATAAAAACAAAACCCAGATGTCCCTGATATAAGATGACCAAATGAGAGGAGTGGAGAGTGACCCTAGACCTCGAGGTCGTGGGCAGGTGGTGGATCTGCCTTTCTGTACCCCTGAGGACATGCCAGCACCCCTTGAGTTCTGCTCCTTAGAAATATCCCATTCTCCAAGGAGGGTGAATGTGCACCCTTGCAAAAACAATTTGCCTGCCTGTGAATGAGCTGAAGTCAGGGCAGGCTGGACTGCAGTCAGGACCTCTGTGAATCCAGAAATCTCAGAACCAAACCACCTCTCTGCACACAGTGTGCTCCATGTTGGGGAAATGTCTGAGGAACTCTTGGTGCATGACACTAGTTTGTTCCTTCTCTGTGCTGGCTCACTGTGACTGTCAGTATAAAATCTCTAATCTCAGATCAAAGAGAAAGAATGCCAAAGTCAATCATCATTCAGTGTCATTTCCCCACTTGACCCCACTCCTCTACCCCGACAGAAACTTTCTAAATACGCCTTCGCCAGGTGGCCCCCTGGAGAAGGAGATTTTCAAGAAGCGACAAGCTCTGACTGCTTGGGTTGACCCAGTAACTAGTCGCGTGGGTGAGTCAAGCTCCTCTTAACAGCGTTTTATTTTGGGCCCACTGTTGAGTCACCCCCAAGCCATCTTCAGTGAGCGCCAACAGAAGAAGAGTTGCAGAAGGTCGGGAGGGGTTGCTGGTGGGGGAGGCCATCTCCAAGGAATTGGAGGGCTGGCGTTTGCTGAATTTCAGTCTCCTTTCAAGTTATTGCTTCACTGGAGCCAATCTCAGGTCATCGCAATCTGCTCTTTCCAAAGTTTTCGTGATTTGAGATTAGCCAGGACACCACTGCAAGCCAAACTCAGAGAGCCTCTGCAACTCCTGAGGGAGGTCGGTTTGCCACTGAGCCATGGGCTCTGGACTGGTTTTGCACCACTTTTCCAAATGCCAGGGAAAAGCCATGCTCCAGTCTCTCCTGAGTTGCTTCCATCTACACAGACTCTCAAGTCTTGGATGTCATGGTCTCTGGAGCTAATGTAGGACAAAATGAAGAAAAAGAAGTATCTGCAAACACATCAGTGGGCCAAGCATCAAGGCAATACATCTCCTTAGGACTTGGTGAATCAGCGCGCCCTCCTGCCTTCAATGAGAAGAACAGAACTAGCTTTCTGGCAGGTAATCGTGTGACTGAAATACAGAAGACAGTGTCATGGAGTAGAAAAATGAGGACTTGGGGGTGAAACAGATTAGAATTGCGTGCCCAAGAGCCATGGGAGTCATGAGAACATGATTCAGTTCCCTACTCAGGGATCTTGGCTGTGCCATCATCCTGCCCCGAGAACGCAGGAGTCTTCAAAAAGCACTGGTTGGGTGAATTCATGAAAGCATCTCTCCTACTTACCAGCTCAGGAACTTCACTCCCTGCCCTCATTTTTAAAGCTGGCTGTGAAGAGCTGTCATGAGGATTAAACGAGAAAGAATTCATTCATTCAATGAATGTTTCTTGATCCACACAATCAGCACTAAGTGGCCACCACGCCAGATTAAAAAGGAAATAAAACTCCTAACCCAAACTCTCATGGAGTCTGTTTTCTAATAAGAGGAGACAAATAAACAAAAATCCATGATATATAAAAGTAAGGCATCAGCCTGGTGTGGTGGTGCGTACACGCCTGTAATCCCGGCACTCCAGAAGGCTGAGACAGGAAAGAAAGATCATGAGTACAAGCCCAGCCTGGGTAACTTAGTGACTTAATGAGGTTCTATCTTAAAATTAATCTTATTTAATTATCTTAAAATTAAATATATATATAAAATATATTCATATATATATATATATATATATATATATATATATATATATATATCCTGGGGGTGTAGCTTAATGTGAAGGCTCTGGGTTCAATCCCCAGTACCACACACACACAAATAAAAGTGAGACATGAGATTGAACACTATAATCAGAAATGTGGGACATTCCAATTTTCAGTTGATAAGGATGGCTCAGGAAAATTTGACTGGGAAGCTGATATATGAGCAAAGACTGAAGATATAAAGAGTGGATATCGGAGGGGAAAGTACCTGTGAAGGTCCTAAGGCAGGAGTTAAGTTGCATGATCCAGAAACACACTATCCATGTGGCTACAGAGAGCAGATTAAAGAAGAGAGGACAAAAACTTGGGGCCAGCGACAGTTCAGGGCCCTACTGGTGGGGCCTTTGGGGCCGTTTGGAAGAAGGCTTTGTCATTTCCTCTGAGGAGGGCATTTACCATGTTTCCAGTAGTGTGTCTGATATGAAGTAAGCAGTTCTCGAATAACTCCATGTCTTCTTTATGGAAACTGACCAGATTGCCGTTTCTATAGTCAAGTGTAAAAATCACATCAGACAGATCACTCCATAACACACAATCTTTGTTGCTAGAGCAGAGTTCCAGAAAAGGCCTTGAGTCTGGTCTTGACTGTTCAAAATTAGTCTGCCTTCTGCTCCTAACTCCCAACGTCTTCTTCCCAGCCAATGCTTTCAAACAGACAAAATCTGGAGCCCCCAGAGCTGGGCCATAGGCCATTCAGGAGCTTTTATAGAAGGAGCTTCAGGCAGATGGAAGAAGATGCTCCAGATAAGATGCAAAGCAGCCAACTCTCAGGCCATGGGATCCTTGGGCTTATTCCAAGAGCCAGGGATCCTGCTGTACTGCCTCTGGGGAGCTCAAGTAGCAACTTGTGAACTGGGAAGCTTCAGCCCTGAGCAGGCCTGCAGGGAGCCACTCAGTCCAGACCTTTCTGCACCTGTCAGTCATTGGACAAATGGACTATGTGATGACACAGGACTTCATGGTTGGCCTGGTCTAGTGTCTTGTCAAATGCTTCTCTTCTCTGAAAGTTTTTATCCTCTGGCAAGGGCTAGGAGAGCTGAAGAACTCTAAGAAGCATCTGGTTCTACAAAAGTCTTGCAAAAACAGGGCAAGGGAAGGACCACAGTGTGGGGTTACTGGGCCCTACCATGTACCCAGCTTTCTGCATTCACTGGGTCTGTGCTGGCCAAGAACAAAGCCATGAGGGGTACATTGTGACTATTTACTTGCAAATTAATTATTGAAATGAGATGGAATAGAACATGCAGTTCCTTAGTTGTAATGTCCACATTGCAGTGCTCAGTGGGCACCATGACTTGTGTCTTGGATGGCATAGATGGTGGTGCAAAGAGTTCTGAATGGTGGGGCAGGAACCACCACAGGCAGAGGAAAAGATGAGTCTGAGGGGACTGAGCCTTGGGTGGCATTGGCAGGAAGAGACAGGGCTTTCAATGTGCTTTCCTCCAGCAAAGATTATGTGTTCCAAATGCTACCTGGACCGTGAGAAGGGATTGGGAGGGACAGGTGGCAGCGCTCTGGTGCAAGGAGGTTGGTATTTTGGGGGAGGCATCTCACTGAAGGCTACCTTCTCACCAAGCCAAGGAGGCTGTGAGCAAAGAGAGGAGCGGTTCCCCCACTAAGCCTTCTGCACGCAGTCAGAGGACCCAGTGTGGCCCAGGGCACACACCGACATTGTTAGCTCTCCCCCTCACGCTTTTCCTGTGTGCTGGGGCGGGAGGCTGCTAACAGAGAAAAGACCCTTAAATGTGGCTCAAGCCCCTTACTTCTTTTGAACATGCAGAGCACATTGCTGTTGCACATCACGTCTCCAAGAAGGGTACCATGAGCACCCCCATTTTACACATGAGGTCACGGAGCAATTGCACCAGGTGATGTGATTGGTCAATAACCAAAAAGGAGTTCTGAGAGTCTGCTGGTTTTCTTTTTTTCTTTTTTCTTTTTTTTCTTTTGGTACCAGGGATCGAACTCACCACCTCGCACCTGTCAGGCAGGCGCTTACACCACTGAGTTAAATCCCTGGCTGGCTTTTTTTCTATAATACTAAGTAAAAAAATCCTGCTAGTCTGTATCTCATCAGTATAAAATGGCCTGTGATTCTCTCCCCAGCTCAAATTTAGGTGAGAGGAAAACTGACATCATTGACATAAGTCAAGTTTCTCCTGTTCTCAAATATCAGCAATAAGATTTTATTCCAGCACTTGGCATTTTTTTGAAACAAAAATTTGCCTTCCTTCTGTTTCCTCCCGCTTTTGTCTCCCTGCTCTCCCCTTCACCGTCTCCCTTCCTCTGTTCTTCTTTATCTTTTCTTGTTTTCTGTGATATCAGATTTCTGTAAGAGGAAGTAGTCACTGCATTCCACAATTTTTCTGGGTTAATTATTTCAAAAAAAATTTCATCGGAGGAGAGAAGAAGATAGAGTTTACCCTGCTATGCCAGACAGCGAGTGAAATCACTTTTCACATCTTTTTTGAGTCCAAGCAGGCATTTTCCCAAGGTAGGTATCGTTGAGCCCTTTACCCAGGTGGGACAATTCCGTCTCAGGGAGAAAAGGCTTCTCCTAGGTGACAAAGCCAAGTGGTTGACTGGGACTTGAGGCACTCGTGGCTGGTCCAAGAGCCTGTGCTCTTCCCATGGGACCAAGTAGCCACTTGCTTTGATTTACTTTCAGTGAGGAACTTTCCCGTGATGTTCTACTTCCCACTTTGTACAGGCCGGGCATCCACAGAGAGCTGACTGTGAGGTTTCCATATCTCCTTTATGGTACATGTTTTTAGCTTTTCTATTCAAGAAAGCAAGTGTGGAAATGTATCCAGTGAAATTTGGCTGTCTGGGAAGTAGGCTGACTAGCTCACAAGCCCTTTGCCCTCCACCACTTAAATGATCTGTAGAGGTCCTGACTGCAATTCCAAAAAGCAGCTCAGCCAAATACTTACTGTGCTCCATCCCCTTCTTTCAAAAAAGAAATGGAAACATCAAGTAATCATCTGAATTATTTGACCAACAAGGCAGGCTCTGTAGTTTATTAGACCCAGTGGAAAATGAGAATATGAAGTTCTTATTCAACAAAGCAGATACTAAAGTATAAAGCTTTTTTTTCATTGTCTAGGGACTCTTTCTCCAATTATCATGGTATTTTTTAAAATGTGTTATTTCACTCTGAATAAGGACAATTTAATATTTTGACTTACAGCACGAGTTTGACTATTCACCCTCATGTTGTTAAATATTACTTTTAAATACACATATGAGAGTACTTAACTTATGGAATTTTGACAAAATTATACAATTCAACTGCCATAGTTCATCCACAAATAGGTATGACATTTTTCCCCAGGATAATGGGACAGCTGCACCAAACTAACTCTGCTGCTTGATGCCCCTTCTTGCTACACACATGTGTTACTTCTCCATGGTCATTCGTGCTCCTGAAAACATCATTGCCTTTCTTCTGTGCCCAGAGCACTGTTCTCAGCACTGTCTACACCTCTGCTTATTCACCCATGGGCATCACACACTTAGCTGCTACTTGCCTTGAGTATCACTAGATTCCTGGCACTACGGGTACACTGGACACCCTCACTCATAGGACACTGAAAATGCTCTACATAAACAAAGCAACAAGGATAAGCGATATCTACTTGCTTACCTACACACACACACACATACACACACACACATCTTCTTGTATCTCCACTGCTCTTTCACATGCTCATCAGACTTTACTTCTGAAAAACACACATGGAAGTAAGATCAACATGAATTCCAGCACAGTGATAGCACAGCGTTAAGCCACCCCTATGATTCTGCATAGGATGCTCACACATGAAGCCATCCCTCTTAGCTGGTAGTTCCTAAACTCCCAGACTGTAACAGTGACATGGAAACCAGCTAAAAACTTGGATTTCTAGACCTGCTACCGATCCCCTGAATAAGAATCTCTCACAGAAGGCATGGGTGATTCTTTGTAACTCTATAGCTTTCCAGGTTAGCATTATAACCCAGTTACCTGGGGAAAGTCGAAGTTTGACATCATAGACAGAAATGCTTCTGAGATTGGCAAACCCGAGCTGGACTCCTAGCCCTACTGATCCCTGGGTCAAGTAGCTTTGGTTTGCTTCAGCCCCATGAAGCCCCTACTTTCCTTATTTGTGAAAGGGCTGTGATGGTTAGCACACCTCAAACAGAGTTAGCGTGGGGAAATAATGAGTTCACATACAATCATGGTGGTGAATGATAGTGTCCCATCAGATGGGAAAATGTACCCAACGTACAGAGTCGGTGCTTCCAGGTAAGATCCCTCCTCCACCTGTCCCTTATGTTGACCATTTAGCTGGTCCCAAGGACTCCAATTCCTCTCAGTCTCACATTTCCTGTCTTTTGTACTGACCATTTATCTGGTCCCAAGGACTCCAGTTCCTCTCTATCGCAGACGTCATTACATGCAGTAGTCTCAGTCCTCTCAGTATCAGCACTTTGGAGATAAAACAAGACTTCTGGGACCTGGGTGTAGCTTCAAGGTGAGACCCCATCCGACCTATTCCAGTCACAGACAAGCAGCCTGGAGCCATGTCTGTTCAGCTTTGTTGCCTCTGCATCCTCAAAGGTGGTGGCTTTGGTCTCCCAAGCCAAAGAAGCCAGGGCCCCTCCCCAGTGGTTTCAACTGGCGGCTGCCCGGAGGCAAGGCCCGACTGATCAATGCGCAGGGAGTCATCTAAGGAGCTGGCTGGGAGAGCCAGTTTCCTCAAGGAAATGGGTGCTCAGCACACTTGAGCACCCACAGAACTGACAGAAAGAGAAACGTCTCAGGTGGAAGAAAAACTTGATTGGAAGTGTGTTAGATCTAAACACCGTACAGGGCTGATCTCTGCACTTCGGGGGCGAAACAAAGCACAGAGAAAAAGAAATAACTGTAATTAACTAGGGGGAAATTATTCTCTGTCAGAGACAGAAAGAAGTTCTTGAGGTTTTTAGCTTCCTTATATGAGTGATGACAATAACAACAAATATTTATGGAGCACTTACCACATAGTACGTGCTATGATATAATGTTTACGTGAACTCGGAAGCTCTTAATGACAGTCTGTATAGATCAAGCTATGCTTCACTAGCAAATGTCTCCCAACAACCGATGGCTTAAACAAACATGGACCTAGTTTTTGCTCGTGCTGTTACCTGTCACAGCTCACTTTCTGCATCTTTGTCTCTCCAGGGCCCAGGCTTATGGGGAAGCTCCACTTGAAGTTACTAGTTATGAAGGAAAGGGAGGAAAGGCCTGAAACATTGCATCCTGATTCTCACAGTCCTCCAGACAGATACAGCACTGTCTACTGCTCTAATGTCCTTGATCAAAGCAAGTCTCTTAACCATACCTGACTTTGGGGGAGGTAAAAGTGTAATCTCACCAGAAAGAACAGGCAGACCCCAACAGATGTGAAAATTCCTAATTGTAGTCTCTTCCGAGTACTAGTAATATGTAGTAATAATGCACTTTTACTGCAAGTGAAGCTGAAATTTAGGAAGGTTATGAGATCTGTTCAAGTTTATAAAAGCAAGTAAGGAGTCATCTTGGAATTCGATCATAGATGATCTGCCCTCATGGATCAGGAAGCAATATGGACTGCCCTCTGGGGTCCTGATATCAGGACCTTGGAGGAGAACGAGTATGGCCCCTCTGGGACGCCCGCCATACCCGCGGGGCACAGGCATGGATCAGGAAGCAATATGGACTGCCCTCTGGGGTCCTGATATAAGGACCTTGGAGGAGAATGAGTAGGGCCCCTCCGGGACCCCCGCCCAGCCCGCGTGGTGCAGGCACGGATCAGGAAGCAATATGGACTGCCCTCTGAGGTCCTGATCCCAGGACCTTGGAGGAGAATGAGTAGGGCCCCTCTGGGACCCCCGCCCAGCCCGCGCGGCGCAGGCACGGATCAGGAAGCAGTATAGACTGCCCTCTGAGGTCCTGATCCCAGGACCTTGGAGGAGAACGAGTAGGGCCCCTTACGGGACCCCCGCCCGACCCGCCCGGTGCAGGCATGGATCAGGAAGCAATATAGACTGCCCTCTGGGGTCCTGATATCAGGACCTTGGAGGAGAAGGAGTAGGACCCCTTGCGGGACCCCTGCCCCGCCCGCATGGCACAGGCGCGCGGGCTTGGAATCGGGGACAAACACTAACCACCACCACCACCACCACCACCCCCCCAACCCACCCCCCTACCCCCCCATAAGCTACCTGCTGTTTCAGAGGTCTGGCTGGATTAATAGCAACCAAGGAACATCAACCAACTTTTGTTTTGTAGATTTGGCCAGGCCTCTGGGCAGCAACCCAAGCATCTCTTTATACCAGGTAATGTAGCAAATATGGGGGATTCTCTTCTGTCTTGTCTTTTATTATTAATAAAATATTAAAAAAAAATAAAAAATAAAAAAATAAAAAAAAAAATAGATGATCTGCCCTCTATCTGTTAGGTCCAAACTCTACGTGTACTCTTATCTAAATTTCCAAAAGATATTCACTACTGTGAGCTTTGGCCCACAGTCACTTCTGAAAAGTGGAATTTCTCATAGTTGAATGTACTTTGCACGTTTTCCTTCTTTGAAGTTTGAATGCCTCATCGTTATTTCCAGGCTCAGGGAACATTTGCTACCCCAGAATGACAGCTGATGTACCACGGGTGTTCTCAGCAACAAGAAAGCAAATATTCATTTTTCTGAAGAAAAATAAAACAGAATCTTATGTGGTTTTTACAGAGAAACAAAGATAAAAAGGCAGTCTTAAAGTTAAACATTTTTATTTGCCAAAATGTGCACAGTTAAAACATTGACTGGACAGACCGGATCATATGCTCCTTGACGAAAGTCTTTAAACCCAAACAGGTCAGAGTGCCTCACTCCAATGAGTTCTTAGCCTTAGCCACACGCGATTTGGAAAAGCACTGCTCTAGTGCCACTAGTAGGAAACATTATATATTAAATAATTGAAAGAACACGTACCTTGTTAAAAGTTTCATGGTTCTAAGAAACTTCTCCCTACTGAGATAATTGTCCTCTGGGTATTACAGCATCATTTGGAAGATGAGGAAATAAAAACATTTTGGCCCCAACCAATCCAGCCTAGATCAGCCAATTTCCAGCCAATCCACACACATGTGAATGAGCTCAGCTGAGACCAGGTCGTAGAGAACCCAAAAAAAGAAAAACTGCAGGAGAACTGCAGAACCTACAGTAGATCTAAGGGCTCCTGGTCACCACGTATAAAGGGGCTATCACCCAGCAAGCTTTCGTGTCTTTAACACATAGGTACTGAGCTCCATCTATATTCCAGGCAGTGCAGAACCTTAGCCACATTGTCTCTGTACATATTCAAGGGCTCCATTTGTTAGTAGGGAACTCAACTATTAATCAAGAAAATACACACAGAAATGTGAAAATACAGCTGCTGAAAATGCTACAAAGAATTTTCTCTAGCTGCGAGCATAGAATAGGAGATGTCACCCAATCACGGGATGGGAAAAGAATAGGGCAGACTCGCTAGAGAAAAGGACACTTAGATTGAGATCATCAGCATGGTAAAATAATTCATGGGAAGATTTAAGGACAGCTCCAGCACCTTGGGTTCATACAAAAGCAAAGCCAGATCCAACTCAATGTAAACAGGAGAATGAAATTAAAGCCTAACCAGTCAGAAGTAATTAACCTCAAGCCATTAAACTCTAACTAGAGATTTGACCAATCAGAAAGCACCAGCTAACCTCCAACTAGGAACTTTCCTCTTTAACCAATCAAGTTATCTTCTTTATCTTGCCTCTGCAAACATCTTGTAAATATTTTTCACCCTGCATCCCATCAGTGGAGCACAGAATCACTTGCGGTCTGGTGTTAAATCACTGAATGCTCACACCAATTCATTAAACTTTTAATGTGCCTGTGTTTATCTTTTAACGAGTGTATACACAGAAGATTTTCAAGGGTTTTTTCTTTCATTCTATGCATGTAAGGGTTTGGTCTCTTCAAGGCATTAGGAAAGGAAGATCCCACGAGTGCAGGACACCTGCTTAAGGATTTTCTTTGTAAGTAATCACATCAAAATGACTGCAATATACATATAGATTCTCAAAAATGATGCCTCAGAGCCATTCAATTTGGAACATATCAAATTTTCTAAATAATATATTGCTTGGAAACAGTATCTTCCATTAAAGACTCTTTGTGACATGTTTGATCCGTGTGTATGACTTCAAGTCCCCAAAAGATTAAAAAACAAACTCTTTTACCCTTCTCTGAAGGCAACTTTTCCTCTCATGGTCTAGATTCCAGAGGATGGCATTGCCACCCATCCGGCCTGGTTGGGACATCCATGTGCCTCTCTCTCTAAGCAGTCAGCAAGAGCCAGAGATTGTGGGCAGGAAGGAACTCATCAGCATCCTACTGCTATCATCCAGGACGTACAGTTTCAATCCCACCCCGTGTCTCTCTTGTCTGTGTCACTGGCTTGTCCTCTTTGAGGTCCATTACCTCAAAGCATTCTCCACACATCTGGATCAGCTCCCTAAAGTTCAAATCTCACACAGCAACTACTGTAGTTAGAATTTCCCCGGGGCTCCCCCTCCAAAATGCAGAAACTTTCTATTACAGCTTCAGGACTTCACAGGATCTCTTTTCACCAGCTTTCCATCTCCCTATCACTCAACTTCTCCAATGTCCTCCAGATAACCCTTATCCTGAGCTATGTCCAATAACCCTTATCCTGAACTATATCCAATAACCCTTATCCTGAACTATACTGACACCCCGCCAACCGATCACACTTTTTACCCTCACTGTATTTATTCTTTCTCTTCCCTTGCTGAGATGCCCATCCACCTAATGAACCTCAGCACACTTCACAATCTGATTCAAATCTCCTAATATGGATTCTTGCTTCAGCGACTCTTAGCAGAGTTAACCATTCCTTCCTTTACGTTTTCATAAACTTCGGCAGCACCAATCTCATGTATGCTGTAATTATGCTGCTATGTCTCCTTCCCTAACCTCAAAGACTGGGACCTCCCACACCCTGCCTGTGGATCATGTTTGTACCCCTCATATTTGAGTTAGGAGCTTTATAGATGATTTTCAAGCAGAAGACCTCACCTTTGGCCCTCTTCTTCCCTGCATATTTGATCCTTTTTTTAGGACTCTAAATTGGATGCTAATGGAAGATGCAGGGCAGTTTCCAAAGGTGGAATCAGTTTCAGGTGAACTGCAAAGTCCACTATGAGGGCTCACAGGATTAGTAGTTGGACAGCTAATCAAACAAGTTGTAAGATTCGTAAGCACCAATGAACCCACACGTGGCATACGTTTGCTGTTAACTTAAAGCGTAAGCTCACAATCCTCAACTGATCTCTTTGGCAAGGGCAAGGCATCTGATTGAGAAAGTGCCCACCTGTGTAAGCCACACCCAGAGTGCACCCTCTGCAACTCGGAGTTGTACTTCTTTCAAAAAGTAGAACATGATAGCCTCCAACCTAACATCGTATCAGTGGTTTTTACTGTCTTAGTGCGCCTTTGACAAATTCCCCAAAAGGTTCTTTTTAGCTTTGCTGCTCCAACCTGCCCAATACCCATTAGTTCATTCAAAACTTTCCAAGTCTCAGTTTCCTCTTGAGACAATGACATGTATTTCTAATGATGACCATGAAATAGTTATCATGTGTTGTGCTAAGAACTTTCCACACCCCAGAGTGCTGCATCAAACCCTGGACATGGGGATCTCAGTGTGACCTGCCTATCACCACCAACAATGATATCCTTTGATTTTACACCATGCGCTGTTTTCTCGCTCTGAAAAGTGAAGATAATTCCTTAGGGACATTTCTATGAATCAGTAAGAGCAAGGTGCTATCCCGAGAAGTGGGTACTTACTAGGTCTGACACTCTGAAACACACATACAAGCCAAAAACTAACACTTAATGGGCCACTTAACTATGTTCAAACCACTTACCAGAGTATTTCATTGGCTTAACTCATTTTATTCTCACAACGGTTTTGTGATGATGTCAGCAGCACTAATGTTACCATTTTGAAGATGAAGAAGCCTGAGTGCAGAGTCACGGCTAGGAAGAGGCCGCAGAAGGAAGCTGGCCTCGTAAACCCAGGGAGTTCAGCTCCAGAGTCCACCATGGCACTCAGAAGCGACTGTAAATGAGGTTCACAACCTTCATCTTACAGAATTTCGGAAAAGACTAAGCAGAATTGTGATTATTTTGGGTCAAACGCTTGACACTGTGTAGTTTCAGGATAGATGTCCTTTCTGCCCCAATTTTTTTCCTTCTTATGCATACCATGCCTCTCTGTGGGAACGTGGATATTTGGTATTTATCTTATTTGTCCTCAATTCCATCATATTCTCCCTAAAATAAAAATCAAAACAATGAGGATGGGTGGCTTATTGAACACCCAACTTCACCTTGGAAGTTGAAAGACCACCAAATCTGTGTATAAAACAACCACAAAAAAATCAATCTTCTGTGCAGACACAATTTCTCTTGAAAGGTGACACAGTCCTTTAAAAATAGCTATGGGCTCCATTGTGCAAAGATAGTGACAGAGATTGACAGCTTTTAGAGAGTGTAATGTTCCCAGGCAGCGGGCTAGCATGGTTCACTCAGATAGAGATCAGTAATTCGATCTGGAGAAGAGTGCTAAATGCTAGAGGTGAAGCTGCTATGTTCTTATTACTAATCAAACTTCAACACGGTGCCTCAGCCTTCTTGAGCCCCTATAAGGACAGGGTACATTATTGAGAGGTGCCTGCCCTGGCGCCTGGCTTCACAGACATTGCTCATCTCCAATCATTGTGAGTCCAGCATCATTGCTGCGTACATCCAAAGGAGGGACCATGAGGGCTCTCAGTGGGTGAGCTGGTAGATAACGCCTATGTGACAGCACCGGTGGGGACCTTCTGCTCTTCTAAGCAAGGGATACCAGGGAGGGAAGCAGATTCCTGGTTGCAAACTTCCCCAGGCAACTTCTTGCTGGAGATCAGCTCAAGGTAGAAGAAGTTTCTCGGGGTTTTGTGTTTATTTGAGCTACTGGTTCCTTTCCCTGGGGAACACAAAATTTTAAAGACAGCTCATGGGTTTGGGCCTTCCTTTTTCTGCTGTTAAGGGAACTGGTCTACTGGACTATGATTACTAACTAGCCTTCGAGGAGTGCAGAGTCTTGATTTGTAGTGTTTGCCAATTTCCATGGTGTAAATGTTCCCACTGTGGCAGATTTTTAGCTACTAACATGAAGTCACTGGACAGGGTTAGGAAAAAATATCGCCTTCAGCTGCCTTGACCTGCACTACTCCATTCCTCTAGTCATTAAAGTGTAGCAGATGTTCTAGAGTCCTCTCTATAGGATCAGCTCTGATTCTCTCTGTAGGACCCACTCTCCCTGAAGCAGGATCTTGTCTCTCCTATTAAACTTTGCAAATACCCACAGCACTGGCAGAGTAAGCAGGAGAGGCAACAGTAGCCCGAATTTGTTCTTCAACAGATTGATGCTGCTTGGTTCCCAAGATCTTGGCTCTAAAGTGAAAGAAAGCAATCAAAATGGTCAACTTCTCTTCCAGAAAAGTGAAAAAATTTCCCCTGAGCCTGTGTATATGCACACACAAACTTACATGATGCGTCACTGCAATCCCAACCAATGGGTCAGTACCTCATCTTGTGGATGAAGAAATAGATTCAGCGGTGCTTCTGCCAAGAAGCCCTGTGACTTGTGAATGGTGGGGCTGAGTTTGGAGCTTATGTTTGTCTTGCTCCAAAGTTCATGCTTTTGTCCACTACCATGTCCCAAACAAACCCAAAAGAACAGGATATTTGGGAGGCTACATCTGGGACATAAGGTTAAGTGAGATTCCCCAGGACAGCTGAAACCAAAATTTAGCAGAATATGAGGCAGGCTGAAGTGAAAGAGTTCAAGAATATAAGGTGACCAGTAAAAAAATATGACTGCTTTTCACTGGAGCCAATCACAAGTATCAGGGCCATATGGCTGGTGCAGACAGAAGCTGGATGAGACCTGTCTTCTGTGTACAGCCCCATGGGTGCTGAGGAAATGACCCAGGAATTTTGAAACTCTTCCTTACATGAGTCCAAAAGCCATCCCTAGCTCTTCCACAAACAACTCCATGTTGACACTTCTGGTCCTAATCTAAATAACTCCATCCCAGAACACTACCCAGGCCCAGTAGTGCTCCCGTGAGAATAGCCCCTCTTCCATGCCATACCGCAGTGAGCTGGCATTCCACCAGTTTCTCCTCTGCAGCTAAGATGCATAACTTCCTGGTTACTCCACATGTGAAATGGTTGTTGACTCACTACCATCACTCTTACCTCCCTCTGAGATCTCTCCTGAAGGTCAAAGTTCTCTTGCAGATACAAGGTGAGGTTACCTGGAGATTGGTGTGGCCATGCTCTATAGTGCTCATCCTGGAAGGAGGGAATGATTTGGGGGATTACTCACTTGTTATCTGTATTCTCCTTCTTGGCTGGAAGGATCCCAAGGAAAGAAATTGTGGCTGGTTTTGTCATCTGGCACAGTCTACTCCCTGATATTTCATGGTAGCATTTACTTAATGTGGTCGAGTGGATGATCTGGTTAATATAAAGGACAATATATTAAACTATCTCTTCTTCTGGAAGATTCTTTAGCAAGGAGTGGTCTTCAAATGCCAGTGTCACATCAGAATAACTTCTTAGGGTGCCAGAATTTCCCATTAATATACTATTAGCCAATAGCTTCTAGAACTCATTCACCACCCCTCACATGAACATAGATCTGCTTGCCTTTTGGGGTACAATAGCAAGATGACTTGGCTTAGGAAAAACTGCAATAGCTTAGAAAAGTCTCTTGACTCTCCATTTCTAGAAGACAGGAAGTGTGTGTGTGTGTGTGTGTGTGTGTGTGTGTAAGGGAATGATATACAGAGGGAGAAGGATTGGGGACATGAGGTATGTGACAGTCACAAACCTATACTAGTCTCTGCAGGTATCCAAATTCCTCTCTGCCTGCTTGCAGGTACTCTTGGGGGTCCAGCCCAGTTCCTTTCCAGCTTCTGTTCCACCTTAACCAAACCTGTAACCTGTCTGGAACATGTACACTTTGTATGGAGTCCAAGTTCCTTTAGGAGTTCTCAATTCATGGCCTTTTTGGCAGCAGGAGGTGCCCTGGACTGAAGCTCACCATGGCACACACTGTTCCTGCCAGGAAAAATCCCCTCACATGTGAGGAGCCAGGGCTCATCCCTCCCGCAGCAGCCAGACCCGTGACCACCTTTGACCCACTTAGAACTTGGACTCCCAGAAACGGGCTGCAGAGCAAGAATCCAAGAAAAGCCCATGGCAGACACGGCCTTTCTAGTTGGACAGATATGCAGGTTTCGTGATGAAGTCAATGCCCGTGGGCGTGGCAGGCAGTACCTCTCCGAGTGTGCAGCTGCCTTCTGCACGATCTCTCACCCTTGCAGGAAGGCGACGGGGTTTGTCTGCCTTTCACAAACAGCAGTGGTGTGGACTCCACACTCCTTCAAGCTTGTCTTGGCCAGGATCGCTGCGGTCGGGGGATCACATAGCTCTGCCGGGCTGTCTTCTTGCAAAGGCACATCATCAAAATTAAAAATAAGTTCAGCCAGGGGATCAGGGCCTAGGAAGGGTTCAAGTGTCCAAGTGCCTGTTCTGTGCTCATTGCTTAAAGCCAGGCTGATGTGTCTGGGACAATGGCCTTTGAGGACATGGGCTGACCTTGGCTATTGTCACCATGCAGTCAAAGTGAATGGGAGTTCTGCCTTCTCTAGTAGCCACCACTGTGAATCCTTTGGAAAGCAAGCAAGTTCCTGTGGGAAAGAAGCCTTTGCCCCCTGAAGACCCTTCCCCTGCAGACCTGGGGTGGTACGGGAGGGAGCTGTACCTCAGTGCTGCCTCAATTTCCTTCCACTTACCTGCCAGGTACCACTGGTGGCAAGGTGACCCTGTCCACAAATTGGCCATTTGAGTACCTTCCTGTGGCACCCAGCAGCCACACTGGTTGCTCTGTACTTGAACTGAGTGTCCTGCTAATGGCCTCAGTGCCAAGGGAGCCACTGGGGAGCTGATCTCTGCTGAGATCAGGATAGCCTGGGTGAGGGGACCACCTTCCTTGTGGCTCTGGATCCTATTCCACCTCTACTGTCAAGTACTGGTGAGCTGGGGATGATGCTGAGCTCCCCTTGCCCTGCCATGCATGGTGACTGGGAGAGGAGGCCAGCTCATCCCTGGCTTATTCAGCTGTTGCTCCCTAAGCAGTCGCCTCTGTGGCACTTGCCCTGGCCAGATGCGGGGAATTTGGTGATGAGGAAGACAGATGTGGCTTCTAGTCTCATGGAGCTCAGGGGTAGACTGATATTCATAAGGGAAACAATCGCCAGTAACTGTAAACCCCTCCGGATGCCCTATGTGATGAAGGATTGACTTTGTGAGGCCTGTGGGGGCTCTGGGGCTGACATCCCATCAGCAACAGGAGACATGGAGCCCAGCAGACTTTCAGAGGCCCACAAAAACAATTTACTTTAATTTCTTTTAAACCTAGAGTAAAATTTAAATGATAATGCAGTCAATAATGAACCCAAGCTGGACTGTATCTGCCTTTGCACCAATGTCAAATAGAATTTTAACAGTTTTTAATGAAGGGAGACACTCACAAATGTAAGAGTATCAAGGCCCCAAGAACTCCGTAATGTGGCCTTGTGTACCAGGTACCATCAGAACACCTATGAGATGGACTGATTTAGTATGGAGGTTCAGCAATGCTTCACTATAGAAGTAATAACTGAGCTGAGAGCTGAGGAAAAGCAGGAGTTAGCAGCAGAGAGATAAGAGAGGTCCAGACAGCAGATTTAGCATGTGGAAAGGCCCTGGGGATAAGGAAATAGAGTAGGTCTGGGGAGCTAAAAAATGCTGCAGAGAGAAATGGTGCATGGTGTGATCCAGGCTGCCAAACTAGGCAGTTGTCTTGGTATTTGACACCAGAGCTATGGAAACCCAAGAGTGCTTGACGCCAGATGATTGGGGGTGGTGCCAGAAGTTAAGGACTTATTCTAAAAATTGCCCTGGCTGTGAGGAGATTGGATTACAGGACATGGAGAGTGGAAGCAGGGTGAGCCATTAGGAATCTCCTGCAATGGTCCAGGCAAAAGGTGGTGGTGATGGGATTGGAAAGAGGAGCAAACCTAAGAGATGCCTAAAAGGTCAAAAGCATAGGGTAGGATGCATTGAAAGAGGGAATGGAGAAGTAAAGATCACCCCCCAGGTATAGTCTGATATAGTTCACTGGTGGGAGTCTATCAGCAAAGTACCAAGTTTGGGGCATTAAAAGTTGGTTTGCAGGAATGAAAGTTATGTTAGTACTGCCTCCCACCAGAAACCCACGTAGGAATCTGGTCCCTGAGTAATCTTAATGAATGATTGTTGAGCGAATGAAGCAGGGAAAAAGTACATAAGGCAGGGACAAAGACGCATCTCTGAGAAATCAAGGTGGGAATCAGTGTGGTTGAAGCTGCAGAAATGGGAGGCAGGGGAGGGAGGCAGGGAGAGAGTCTGAAACATTCTTGATGTCAAGCTAAGAAGGTCTGAGCGGAGACTCAGTGGAAGATTCAAGCCCAGCAAAGCTGCCTCATTGACCTCAGCCAAACCAGGCACCCACAAGGGCTGTATCCAGAGACAGAGAAGATGATCATATGGCCGGAGGATTTCCTGCTCTGTGGTTAGAACACGAGTGCTTGCAAGAGCTAGGCTTGGGAGAGACATGTTGCAATGATGTCAATGAATGAGTGTGTGCAAATGTACATGCATTTGTGAAGGGTGAGTGTGCTTGCCAACATGTGTAAAAGTGCAAGTGTATAAAGATGTAGCTCTAAGGGATGAGAAAGGAAAGCAGCATGGAAAATCTAGACATGCTAGCTGTGGAAGAGAAGGTGAAAGAGCTTTTGTCTGGCTGCTCGGTTTCCCTGTTCTGGAGTTCACATAAGTTTTTTTCAGAGAGAGCCACCTCCCTTAGGGAACTGCGACAGAGCAATGGGACACCCAGGACGTGAGCCCACCATGGCTGCCACCTTCACACAGACATGCAGCCTCTCTGCTGTTGCAGGCCAGGATGGGCGGCGCTCCCCGCAAAATACAAACGTTCACCATGGGCCACACTGGGGTGATTTCTCTCTCCCACATTTCATCCATTTCCTCCTGGTGCTTGAAACAATTTAACTTTTGACGGAGACAGATCATAGCTGAGGTCCTACTGGGTGCTCTCTTCATTTTGTTGCCAAGGCCAGGGGACAGGACGAACTCCACAGTGAGGAGGCCGAGGCTAAGGGAGGCCTGATGGGACTCAGACGTGGGTCCTCCAACCTCAGGCTCCACGTTCCATCCCGCATGGGTCTGCTTCAGTGACACAATTCCACAGCCATGGGCCTTCGGAGCCCCCTCTCTTCAGCTGTCAAAGGTCCTCATGGTGCTCTACTTGGCAGACCTAGACCCCTAGGAAGAGACTCCATTTTAAATTTGGAAGCTTCCAACACTTCAAGAGACTGAGAGGCCAGAAGGAAACAGATGGTTGAATATGTCCCCTCTTGCTGTCCTTTTCCTCCCCCCAGCTTGGGGGAAACCCAGACCCCAACCAGACCTCTGCCTTCACTGGGGACCTCTGCCTCCTTTATGCTATGAACTCAACTCCCCGTCCACCAACACAGGTCAAAGACCTGGTACTATTTTAAGAATGTGGGATGCGTTTTCCAGGAGGGAACATTGTGAAACACCGGGGAGTCAGATCCAAGCTCTGCCAAGATTTGCAAGAGTATCAGTAGGGAGTCTTCCAGAAGACAGACTCTGCGTGAACCATCCTAAAGCAAAGAAGATTTTAGCACTGTCGAATAGGCTGGGGGCGGGGGAGGGGGAGGTAAAGCTTATCAAGAAGGAAGAAATCTTTTATATTTGAGCCAACTTCGGTTTTAAAATGTTGTGAAACAACTTCTGACAGTTTCCCAAACAGGTTTTCTATTTTTTTTTTCCCGTTCTTTTGCCACAGATCTGCCAGCTCTGAAGTTCAGTCTCCCACATATTTCCCCCTCCCAATCTGTCTCTCTGGATTTCTTATACACACGATTCGTTTTGTGTGTGTTTCCTAGAAGAAGTAAATCCCTGCTAGTTTGCAGATGGATTTCACTTTTCCATGGTTCTGTGCACTAGGATGGCATAGAAATCCCACTCACAGGGAGCCCTGCGGGCAGTGTCCCCTTGAACACACGGCTATAAAAAGCTGTGTTACCGTTTTCGCTCCCCAGCACCAATCCCTTTTGCTCCCATAAAGACAAAGGAATTGCTGGACACCTGTAATTCCTCTCTTCCTCCCAAATCTGACCCCCTCCTCAGTGTCCACTTCCCAGTTCTAGCTCTTCCTCTTTAGTCTTCATGGCTTCCAAGATTCAAAATTCCATTTCCTACCTCCTCCGATGGAAAGATTCGCTCCTGCACCCTCTCTGACCTTGGCTGACATGTGCAGTGCTAAGCACGGTCTGGCACCTGCACAGGTAACAGCAAGACTCATTGTGTTCCAGGACCCAGGCTCCTTCCTCCTTGCTCCCAGGACTTCTCTGCATCCCTTTCCCATTGCACGCTTGACCTTCCGTGCGATGGTCTGGTTCTGTATCTTGATCCTACCACTCAGGCCTTCATGAAGGCCAAGGCATCCAGGCCAATGTGCAGGGCTCCCCAGCAAAGTTCTCAGGGCTGGCAAACACTAGCCATGTTTAGGATGTCATGATGTTAAGAAATGACTGTTCACATCCATGGGGTTCTAAATAAGTGTTGGGGACCAACTTTTGGAGGAGCCCCGGGAGTTAGGACCATCTGAAAGATTTTGATTTAAATCCTGGTTTTGTCACAGACTGATCATGGAAACTTGACCTTGTCCCTTGTCCTCCCAGAACCTCAGTTGCCCCTCTGGAAGGCAGAGTAAGAAGAGGACCTCTGCACAGGGTCCTGGTAGAATCTGACATCCACAGTTGCCGCAGCAATGATTCCTGCCCTGCTGGCACCTCTTACTTTGTGTTTTGTGGATTCAGGGATGATATTGTGTAGTAAGCCTTGTGAAACTGGGTGTGTGGTTGAACATAATAAACACAGATAGTAGTACAGCCTCAAAACACTTAGAAATAACTCCTAAGAGTGGAGTTGGCTTGTTTTATTAATTCTATTTTTTATAATCCTAGAATCACAGATGGTTGATATTTGTTCCATTCTCTCTCTCTCTCTCTCTTACTCTCTCTCTCTCTCTGATTAAAGGATAAGGATTCCAAATTTTGAACTATACTAAAGACAGAGATGCACTATGTAGCTACTCCACATTCCAGGTGTGGCATCTTCATACCACTATCCATCAGATTCACCATGAAACTCAGCAGTTCCTAAATGGAGATGGTTTCAAC
Organism: Dasyprocta punctata; assembly: GCA_004363535.1. Taxonomy (NCBI): domain Eukaryota; kingdom Metazoa; phylum Chordata; class Mammalia; order Rodentia; family Dasyproctidae; genus Dasyprocta; species Dasyprocta punctata. The sequence goes on along the minus strand of RJWM01002193.1, from coordinate 15,022 downwards.
TACTCCCCACTCCTCAGCCTGAGGCAATGTCTAGGAGCCACACCTGGGTGGAGAGGGAAACACTCTAGCTAAACATCTACAGCACACAGGATGCCCCCCATCAGGAAGAATTATCGACTACAAATATCAGCTTCCAAAGTTTGAGGAGCCTGCCCTGCTGGCTTCCATCTTTATTAGCAAACTGACCCTAGGCATTTGAGTTACTCATTTTTTAATCTTTGCAAAGAATGTATACTACCTAGCTGATAAAGGTGTTATTTTTGAAGTGATGTTTAGCACAACCCTACCACACAGTGCTCTGTGTATAATAGCTATTATGTCATGGAGTTCAGCACAACCTTAGGGGCTTAGAAGGTCCAGAATCCACCCAAGTCTTACAGTGGATGCAGGGCAGAGTTGGGGATTCCACTTGTCTCTCTCCCCAAGATCCTCCTTCTATGTCCCCCAAGCCTCTTTCCTCCCAGCTATGTGAACATGTGACTGAAATGACCTGGAACATCCTTGGTAATTCTAGAAGAGGCAGAATACATGACCCTTGCTAAGCAGTCCAGCAATGACAAAAGCAGGTAACAAGAGTCTCAGTGTGACGTGAGTCTTGCCCAGAGGTTGGCCTTGAACCTTTCTGGAGCCGAAAGGGTGACTTAATTCTAAGAAAAGGGTGTGGCTGCCTCAGCCCTTTGGCAGGACATTTTGTGATTCAGTCACTTTCCTAGGTCCCTCAAGCAGGTGCCACCTCCCCTAAGAGCCAGCCCGAGTGAGGCTCTGGCTGCCCAGAGCTCAGGATAGACACTTCCTGGGCAGCTCAGCCCAGGAGGCAGGAAGCGGCGCCAAGAGGAGGGTTGGTGTTCTCAGTGGTGACATTTCCACACTGGCCAGTGTCCCAGGGAGCCTGCCTTGGGCTGTGAAATTAGGGCGGTTGGCATGGACAACGTCCTCACATGCTTCTCCCTCTTTGGGGTGACAGAGTGCAGAAGGTTGCACCCCAAGGAAGCCTGTCTATGGTAGAGTGGCCCAACCTCGGGCCACATGTGTAGGTGACGAGTACATGCTCCCATTGCAGTCCAGTGGCCTGACACTTGTCACCGGGGCCCTGGAATGTCACTTCAGCTGCACCTCACTTGGGGAGCATGAATATTTTGTTGCTAAGCCTAGAGATCGACTCCCTACCTCACCCCAAAAATGCGTAGCTTTAGAGACATTGAAAAAAGGATTCTATCTTTCCAAGTTTCCCTGAATTCATAATTCTAGGACTCAGGAATTCAGAGTTCCCGGGAATCTTTGCCTCTGAAATTCAGAGACTCCATGATCCTGATGCATGGAGATGTGGGTTTTTGAAACCACACCTGTGCTACTTCCTCGCTGATAGGACATTACAAAATAAATAAGTAAACAGCAACAACAGCAAAACTCTCTCCCACAAGCTGGGCAAGAACCCTAAAAACACCGAGAGTCATGGAGCATGATCCGAGTACTGTGCCCCCTTATACACACTGTGTGTGGTTAGGTAAGACAGAGGGCTCCTCTGGGAGCCCCTGAGTTTTTTCTCTATTTTGCAAAGAAATAACCCTGCCTCTCTGACAAGTAAGCGCAAATTCTGATGCACAGAGATCACACCACAGAGGTTAGCTGTCACCAGTAGCTGGAGTGGCAGCATGTTACCAGGTCTAGGGGGTTTGGGGACTGGGGGCTGGAGACGGGAGTAGGCAGAAGGAGAGTGCATGAAATCAACTCCCCCAGTCGGAGGCAGTGATTCCTTCCAGCCTGCGGGATCACTCAATGTCTCTGAAGGTACGGGACCTCGTCACCTAGGCCTGTAACAGTGAATCAGAGTATCCGGCTTACATTCAGGATCAGGTTAAGACTCATCAGAGCATGTCATCGAAATTGTCAGAACTGCTTTGAAATAGCAGTCATGTCCTGTGGGGGGTCATCCCTGAAACACACCCTCACCCCACAGTCTCATCGATGAATGTCTCCATCCCTGGATCCACATGGTACTTTGATTCCTGTCGTGAATATTATAGGGACAGTTCGAATTCTTCAAAGAGTAATTCTCACTTACCTTTTTTCCTCTTTTCCCCTTCAGGTTCAACCCCTTTTATCACACTAAAGTGCCAATCAATATTGCGAGATAGATGTTACATCTTAGCTTTTTATAACACTACTTGTCCCTGAAGGGACACTGTATCTTTAAGGAAATGGACCTCGTCTCCTGCTTCTGAAGGATTAAAACCCTTTAAAGAGACAGAAGAGGCTGTAAACCCCGATCATATTCTTATTCTCTCTTCATTATCCTGTCCACTATCTATCCCTGCTGAGTAAATCTGGTTGTGTGTTTCTCCAAAGTGGTCATAAGAAGAAATTTATTTACTCCGCTTTGCACTGGAGGGGCATTACTGAGCTTCAAGGCTCTCCGAAGTAATAAAGATTTTGCAGTGTGTGCAAAAGGAGCAGAAATTCAGAACTTCTTTCCCCCTCTGAGGTCGTTTGGCCATCCGAAGGGGGAGTCACTTCTCATTTTCTGACAGGGTTTATTTCCGTAAGATTTTCCAATTAGCAGGAAAAGGTCACGCTCATGTTGGTGCTGGATAGAGAAAGAAGATCCAGCTATGCAAATAGACACATCCTTGAAAGGACGATAGTAGAAAAAAAAATAGAGTGGATTTCCTTCATTTCCTAATTTAAAAATTACCTAGCTCTGTGTATATTCTATGCATCCAGTTCCTTCTTTTCCCAGGGAGGAGAAGGTGATGGCGGCTGTGCTTGACCTGCTGTTTGTGCCTGTGACAAAAGAATGCAAAGTTCCTGAGTGTGACCGTGGGGAGACGACAGCAGGTGACTTGGGTACATAAGGCAGGAGTTAGGAGGGGACCTCGGAGCTCTTGGCCTCAGATGCAAGGCCACGGACCTGGAATCAGACAGCCACTGCAGCCTCTGTGAGCGCCGATAACGGCCCCACGGCCCCCAGCCCAGCCACACAGACGGCCCACACAGCATTTTAAAACCTTCTCTAGTCTTTCTCTGTCGCTTCCCCTGCTGCTTTTGTTTCCTGCTCAGTGCATTCGAAGCACAAGAACTTTTCTTGATAATAGGGAAGTCTGGGAGCCATGTCAGAGAAGATGGACTCCAGCAGCAGCAAGGACAAAAGTCACTGATGCCCATTAAGAGGGATCAGGGGACAACTTCGCTTTGGGTTCAGTGCCAGGGGTGCTCCTTGTCTCGCTAATGTGCCATGCAAATGTTATGACCGAGATTCCTGGCTTGGTGTGAGGACCACTTGATGCACTGTGACTTCCGCCTTCTGTGACCACTGTCGGGGAGCTGACTGGGAGAAAGAGCCCTGGGAAGAAGGGGTTCATGGTTCTGCAGGACAATCACATTCACGTCAGCACACCCTTGTGTGTCAGTGCAGCTGTAGCCAAAAGGGAAGCTTATGTTCCTCCAATAAAGCAGCTTTTTCACAAGGAAGTCCCTTGGTGGGAGGAGGATGCAGCGAATGTGACAGTCTGGCCAGGTCCTTGGGGTCACAGGTAGCATTTGTCCTGCGTCTTCTGAGTGGCAGGTCCTCTGCCAAGTGCTAGATGAAGGACTTTGACAAGGTCACCCACTGATACCTGGCTGAGTGTGGATTTGGATACAGCATTCCTGACAGGGATGGTGCCACTGAGTCACACACACAGCAGGTCTGACTTAATGTATGAGCTTTAAAAAGGGACGAAAGGAAGAAAGAAAAGAAGGAAGGCAGGAAGGAAAGAAAGAAGAAAGGAAAAAAGAAAAGAAGGAAGGAAGGAAGGAGGGAGGCTAGTAGGGTGGTTTTGACAACAGGTTAAATTTTATCAAATTCTCCAAATATCATTTGCCATTCATCCCTAAGATATAAGCCACAAAGTGATACAGAAACATGGTATTCAGTTATTTGAAAATCAGAAGTATAGCCTGGCATGGTAGCACACACCTAAAATCCCAGCACTCTGGGAAGCAGAGGCTGGAAGGTCACAAGTTCAAGCCCGGCCTGGGTAATTTAGAAACTTGGTGAAACCCTGTCTCAGAATAAAATATTTCAATAAAGTACTGAAGATGTAGGCCAATGTGAAGGACTTGGGTTCAACCCCCAGTATTGCAAAGAAAAAAAAATTAAGTATGCCAGTAGATCTCAAAGTACATTTCTGCCCCATGACCATTTTCCCACACTGGGTCCCTCAATAGTCTACCATGTGACTCTGACCATGGGGCTACACCACACAGAGGGCACATGAAGATTTCTGATCTCTAGCATCATTTAGACCCACTACAACATTTATTTTTGCCTTGGAGAATAAGACAGAAATGGTCCACCTTCCGTTTAAAAACGTTTTTCCTTCCTTGAAACTGAAGACTAAAACCTCAGCGGGCATTACTGGGTTTTCAACATGAAAGAGAAAGTCTGTATTGTGCCTTTCCATTAAACAAAAAGTGACCCATTTTTTTCCTGTTTTCAGAATATCATTTCTTTTCTATTATTTAGCAAGCATTCATTCTTATAGCAAATCTCTGGCCCTGTTTTTCCTCAGAACAAATTGAGGTGGGAAGGAGAGTTACAAAGAATGAATCCCCAAACCAGAGGAGTCAGGAGAACAGGTTGTTGATTTGTGTTTCAGATTCCATTGAAACAAAATTAAATTTTCCAAAGTCAAAATCATTATTTTGGATTTATCTAGAAGAAATTATTAAAGTGAATCAAAGAAAACAAGTTAATAGCAATTATAGTACCCAAATACCAAAGCAATTTAATGCCCCCAAATATGTAGCTGGTTAAATAAAATATGATATATACTTAAAAGGAATACTAGATCCTCATTAGAAAATTTGTTGAAGAAATATTTCAGTACTGTCTTGTACTGTTCTCCTCTTTCCCTCTTCCTACCTCTCTTATTATACTATTATTATAGCAAATTCTTATTCCTACTATGTATTAGGACAAAGATGAAAGAAAAAGAGTTACACAAAAGTGATTTTGAGCAAAGGGAAATTAGGTGAACAGATATCAGCTGGAAGTATAGTGGTCAGGCATTTAAGAAACACATTATATTATAATCAGATAAAGCAATACATAAATGTAACGAGAAAAATGATGACAGTTATTCAGTAGCTTGGAGACCATTGGCTACAGGTAAAAATAATAATGGTCAGTGTATGTTTATTGAACTCTTTCCTCATCCTATGTTTAAGTCTAAATAATTTAAATGTGAGCCAATTAAACTGGGGTAGTCCTGTTAATATTCCTTTTATAAATCTAAGTAAACTGGACACACAGATGTAAAATAATGTGTCCTAAGCTCACACCACAATCTAGGAATGGTGGAGACTATTCCATTTTTATTGTAGTCTTCACAAAAGAACAAATTTTTCTAATAAGTTGTTTTTTTAAAAAATGAGGCTCTTCCTCTCAAAATGTGGCAAAATTTCAAATTCTAACCTTGTATCATTAATAGCAATCCCTGACTGTAGCAAGAACATCAGAACACATGTTAAAAATGCAAAATCTCCAGCCCCAGACCACACATAGCTCATGTAAATAAACAGGGGGAGGCGGACCCACAAGTCAGTGTTTTAATAAGTTCCCTGCATGACTCCAAAGTAGTCAGCTATGATTTGGGAACCACTGTGCAGCAGTAAGAGTCATCAGGGATGCTTATTACATGGAAAGTTCCAACACCTCCTCTGGAGAATTGGCTCAGTGGGTCTGGGATGAGACTCAGGAACTTACATCTTTACTCAGGTAACTCCATGACCTGGGTGGTCTGGGACTATTCTGAGGTCTGTAGCTATTAACAGCACTCTTTTCCAAGTTTGGACAGTGAGTACAGGCTTAATCAGAGCCCCATGAGATCTGTATGAACAGGACAGTTGGAGAGGAGGTACAGCTTTATAGAATATCAGTGACTTGACTCTAATCACCTTCGGTCACTTGCTAGCTGTCCAACTTGGACAAGTTATTTAACTTCACTAGGCAATCAGTTTTCTTACCTGCAAACTAGAGATAAGGAACCCTGACTCCTGGGCTGTTGCGAGATGTAACCACATGTTCCATCCCTCCTGAGGAAGCAGAGTGCTTGGGAGGTGTTCAGCCTCCACCAGCTGCCATCTCACAGGGAATATTGCAATTCCTTGGGTCAGCCCTAGGCAGCTGGGCCAAGGTCATGAGCAGTGCTCTGCTGAATGTGGACACCTCTGTGATGAGCAATTATGAACATTTCTCAGTTTTCCAAGGATGCATGACCACAAGCCTCAGGTTGACTTTACCTAGGGAGTGTAGTTTTTTGCGTAGTTTTGCTTTTAACTGTCAGAGCCACATCCTGATGTCATTTTCTATGTCATTGTACCAAGCTGTCAAGAAAAAACAAGCAAGTCAGGGGAGAAGAAGGGTAAGAAAATCCAGTCAATAAACCATTTACCAACTTTCAGACCTGTTGCCAAAGACAAGCAAACCTGCCAGCCTGTTCGTAGCAGGAAGAATTCTAATAAATAATCCAAAGAGAGACATAATCCAGATGACAGTTTAAAGATTATTGATCAGAAGTCAGGAGTTTGCTAATATAAATGGCCTTTACCACAAAATTTGCATTCACGGCATCACACTGGGCAGGTCTCTAAACCGAGAAAAGTATTGACGCAGCTGACACAAATAATGATACAGACCGGGCAATCTGTTTTCAAGCAAGATGAAAAAAACATTTCTGCCTGCAATTACAGTGTGTGCTGCGTACTTTTCTGACAACTCTACAGAATACTGTAAGGGTTATCTGCACATGTGTGGGATTCAACCATGCAACACAGTCACCCAGTTCAAAAAATGCTCGTTCTCCGTGCCTTGTGAAGAGGCCATTCACAGTCTAGATGATCAAGTCAGGTGCTAGCACAGGAAGTCCTTGAAGTGGGCTGTCCCGTGCTGTGAGCCACCCATGCAAAACCGACAAGGATGGGCGGAACTGGAACAAACAGGTGTGTGGGGGGAATACTGTCTGGTTTTGGATTTTTTGAGGGTTTGGTGATTTAGACCCCACTGTGTTAAATTCTTGGTACCATGATACATTTCTTTGATGGGCAATCTGAATACTGTCTCCAGTTCTATACCATGTCCATTTTCTCTGAGAAACCTTAAACTTATTTTGCCTCCATTACAGTTTTCAAACAGCTGAGGTGATTGAGTAACGGTAGGATTTTTCTTTTTTTCTGAAAGTGCCTCATATTGCCAGCACTGATGAAAAAACACTCAAGAGACATTTGCATATGTATGGAGGGCAAGTTAATTATAATAATTTGGCCCAAGAACTCCATGAACTCTTAAGAGGTTTGCGTTCTGACTGGGCCACTTACGGACCTTGTGATTGGAGTAACTTCTTTAATCTTTTCTAAGCCTCAGTTTTTGCTCCTATGTGTTGGGTTAATAGCAATGCTCACCTCACAGAGCTCTAGCAGGCTTCAACTCGGCCAGATGTGCTGCTCTACAGCTGTCACACTCTTAGCAGTCAGGAACTGTGACTTCTGTTATGATGCACCCGATGGTCTTGATGACAGCGATGACAACCATGATGAGGACGGTGACAATGATGACGATCATGATGGTCATGATGGTGACGGTTGCTTGCTGCCAAAATTCAGAGCCACCTCTTTGAGCCTTTATAAAAGCTGATTAGGCTTAGAAAGTTTCAGTGAAGAGCTTGGAGGTGAGGGAACCAAGATTGAAGCCCTTTTACCTGTTCTTTTCCTTCTTGCCTTAATTATGGAACACTATGAAGAGTTCACCAGGACGTGCACCCGAAAGGCACCCTAAGAGCAAAGAGGCCTCTCTCTTGGCCATGGACATTTGCAAGGCATATTCAGCATGGGGGAACGTCGGAACAGCTGTGTGAACCCGAGTGTCCCAGTTATTGAGAGGCGGATCCCGACCCTGGGGTGCCACTGTCCCCTGTGTAGTCCTTTCACTTCCCTCGACCTCGTTGTTATATCCACATCTCAATCCAATTATGATTCCCTCACGGCATTTTGGAGGCTATCAGAGAAAGCTGGAGAAGTTATCTTTAACTAGAAGGCAGATACTTGAAAGGAAACAACCATGCATTTTGTTGTTGAAGTAACTGTTCTACTGGAGTAGTGGGTTAGTAGCAATAGTAGTAGTTTATAGAGATCATATGACATTCAAGTGTCTACTAAACACAAAAATAACATCCCTATTCTGTTCCTTTTGGCACATCTAACCCATTGAGAAGTGCATCCCTTTTGACTCTAAGATACATTTCAGTACTGCCGCTGATCAGGCCGCCCATCAGCGCCGCGTTGAGGTAGCCATGCCTTCACTGTATTACCACCGTGACCTCCTAACCCTGACTTCTACCCCTTCCCTTTCCACCAAGTCCATTCCCTACACACTGCACAGAGTCACATTTTCAAAATGTAAATTAAATCTTACCATTCCTCTCCATAAACTCTGCAAGAACCAGCCTAATAATAAAAACTAATAACCAGGGTTGTACTGGAAAGTGCTTAACCATCAGCACGCCATGGGATGGGTGAAGTCGGATTCCCAGCAGTCACAGTTTCCATGGTGTAAATATTTCACCATGGCTGGTTTCCAGTCAAGCTCCCAACGGGATGTGATTTGAGAAAGGATGCACACACCAACTCTTAGGAGCTCCTTCTACTTTCCTCTGTCTCCAGGTCCTGTGTCCATCCTCCCAGGTTGCTTTCTCAGGAGCCAATTAATCTCTCTTTCTTGGCCTGTTGAGCTCCAGTTCTCAATGGAGGATGAGGGATGAGGCGGCTAATTTGATGCCCAGAGGACATCTGGCAATGCCCTGAGACATTTTTGATTCTCATACCTCAAGAAGGGGGATGGTGAGCTACTGACATCTAGGGCTTAAGGCCAGGGATGCGGCTTAGCACCCACAATGCAATGCACAGCGCAGCTCCCCTCCTACCAGTGAGGATCTCTCTGGTCCCACATGCCAATAGTGTTAAGGCTGAGAAATTTTACTGTGGATTGCTTCTTCTCCCTGCTAGAATGCAAATTCCAGAGAGGCATAGCCTGGATTGCTTTGTTCTCTGCTACATTCCCAGTAGCAGACAGCACACCTGATATACAATAGATGTTTTAAAAACTAGATGTGAAATGACCAAATGAAAAAGTACTGCTGAAAATAATAACAATAATGATAATAGTAACAACAATAATAATGATACTGATGCAGACATCCTTTTAAAGAGCCACATCTAAATTTTCAAGGCAGGACAGGGTGGGAACAGTGCTATTCATCTATTCTCAGTTCAGGCTTGTTTTGGGAGCAAAGACAACGGAAGAAGGGGCAGGCACTTGATAAAATCACCTCCTCCTCCATCCCTGACCTCCTGGAGCAGCCGTCCACTAAGTGTTGCACTTGGCCAGAGCTCCCCATAGTAATTTGATTAATTGGATGAACAGGCACTTTAGTGACACCAGCTGGATTTCCACACCGCAGTCCATCAAAACTAATCAGTTGGCCGGTTTCCATTTCTCAGCAACTGACAGCTTGGCCAGGACGGTGAGTAGATGGTAACTTTTTAAATTGAAGAACTTGCTAAATAATGGCAGTTAAAACTTGGCAGGATGCTTTTAAAAGCAAAGGGGAGAAAAGAAATACGGCATTGGCTTTGTTTTCCCTCAAAGAGATAATCTTGTTAGGTGCTGGTTGATTAAAAGTATCTGCAAAAGACACTGGGAAAGAGTAATCACGCAAAACTCTACTCCATTTCGTTTGTGTAAGAAGAAAATGTCCAAAGCTAGAGTACAGAGCTCTCCCTTTATGTGGACTTTTTAAACCCTGGTGTTCCATGCCTGTCCATTTTACCTCCCCAGACTGGCAAGGACAGTGCTAGGTGCTGTAACAAACAAGACTTAATTCTGTATTTGCACAGCTTCACACATGATCACTCACTTTCTACAAGTCCAATCAGCAGCTCTTCATTGGGAATCCTCTGTGCAGTGACTTGGGGTCCCAGGTTTTTTTCATCTGGGTCCTATGATCCCCTAAGACCTCAAGGTTATGTGTGCCCAAGCCAACCAAAGAGACAGAGACAAGGTATACCCAGTTTTTAAAACTTGGACCCAGAAAAGGCTACATAGCTACAGAAAGACATAATAAATGTGTCTGCCACCTAGTAACAGACCTGAACTATAGGAAAGAGAGCCTGGGCTGTGGTGAAGAGCAAACCATCTAAGCCACAGGAGCAATTCTCGCCCACCCCAACTGTGTGAGAATTTCTTAAGATTTTCTTTTTTATTTTTTCTAAATAAGGAAACTGGGGTGCACATGTATTTAGCTGCTGATCTTCGTTTATGTTATTGGCAAAAGGCAAAGTCAAGATTTGCCCATGTGCCGTATGAAACATCATCCTCGCTGCCTCCTTTCTCTCTTCTGCCCTCTCTCCCCACTTCCTCGCCTTCTATTCTGTCTGTTCCCATCTTTCATTGTCAGCCTTGAAATTTGGAAAGCAGGAGCAGATGAAACAGATGTTTTCACCATGATGGTTCGTTTGGGCTCCAGAAAGATTACCCACAGAGCAATCTTCCACCTAGAGGAGATTTGTTAGAAGCCTGGAAGATTATTGCTCAAGCATTCATTTTGCTCTCAAAAGTACAGGGAACATGAAAACGAAAAGGATAGAAAAGAGATGCTTCTAAAAGACAAATGTGATACTGTCGCCCCCTGACTTAATAATCCTGATGTCTCCCTATTGCATCCAGAGAGAGTGCATACTCTGTGGTTCGATGTACAGAGAGGCTGTGATCCAGTCCCCAAACGCCTCCCTGGCCCTCACCCAGATTTTAGGTATCTTGAGAGACATGCTGTCCACTGTGCTTTCCCTCATCTGCTGGCTCCTGCTTATCCCCTATGGGGCTCTGTGGCACCAACCACACAAGGCCCTCCTGATGGTCAGGTGGTAACTGCTGATTTGCTGGTGTGTTCTGTGTTCTTCTGGACTCTTGAGGACAAGGGCACATCTTTCTTTCCATCTGCTCAGCACCCAGCTCTGGTCCTAAAACAAAACGGTGCTTATTCCAGCCTAAATGCACAGATTTTCAGTGGTGTATACCTATGATTCCAGCCCCAAGGGAGGCTGAAGCAGGAGGACTGCAGTGAGAAAGGTTTGATCCAGCCAGGATAATTTGTGAATTAGCAAGCCAAAGTCTCAAAATAAAAATAAATAAATAAATAAATGACTAAGCTTAGAGCTGTAGCTCTGTATAAATGCCTTGGTTTTAATCACCAGTCTTCCCACAGGAGAAGAGGGAGGGGAGTAAGAAGTGGGAGGGGATAAGAAGAAGAAAAAGAGGAGGAGAGAGAAAGAGGGGAGGGGGAGGAAGAAATTAACCTTGTGTCAGTTTTTTCCTTGGCTTGGTAGAGAAGCAAGACCAGAAAGAGGAAAAGTAAAAACAGCCTTTACTGTAGGCACGGGAGAGCTGCAGAGTACGAGATTCCTCTGAGGCAGACAAGGAAGCGGAAGGCTTTTATTAGGTTTGACAGGGGGTGGAGTTTGAAGGGGCGGGCAGAATGACATATTGACAGCTGATTGGGGAAATGTAGGTGTTCGTGCAAAAAGCTAGAAGTTCACTTTTGGCTTGGTGGAAGAACACGGAAGTCAGTATTGAAGGGCTCTTGCTGTGACTTTTAGGGTCAGCGCCAAGTTGGACTGGCACCAGGCTATTTCACACGATCAGAACCTGTCACCTTATTATAAAGCCACAATAATAAAATGGGCAACAGGTGCAAGAGAAGATTAATTTAGGGGAGAGGCTCAGCCATGCTGTAAGCAGGGGCAGTACCTTGTTTTTTTCTTTGCACTGTGCGGTTTGTAGTTGGCAGAGAGCTCTGTCCAGAAGCGCCTCATACTTCGCATCACTCTAGGAAGGAGGCAGGGCGTGGTACGTGCGCGCGTACCTGTGCATCTAACGTGTGCGCCCCTAAGGTGACCAGCGGTCCCCGCTAACAACTGTGTTCCCAGCACCTTCGCAGACTGGGGAGAGAGTTTCCGGGTTGGGCTGGCATAGCTGCAGATGGTCTAATGCTGCTGTGTTTTAAGGATGCATCTCTTTTTGGCTCTGATTTGTATGCAGATGCTAGTCTGAGTAGGAAGATCGCAAAGGGAGCCTCAGTATCCCCAAACTCCAAAACAGGGGTGTCTCTGGGGTCCTCCAACCCACTCACTGGTGTGAGCGACTGTTCCCGGTGCTGAGTGGAAACCACCCCAGGTGTAGGCTGCACGATCACGGGGTTTGCAGAAGGGTTTGCAAGGAGCACACCAGAGCCAATTTCTAAACAGTCTGATGATTTATTTGATGCCTTTGGATATTTAAGTAGTCTGTAGTATACACCAAATGTCTAAAATGTTTATTTTTTTTTCCTTTTTTAATGTGTGGGACCTCTCACAATGCCTTATACCCTGCAGGCACTCAATAAATATGATTCATGGAAGATGTAAATAAATCAAACCAAGATTATGTCTGCGCTCATTAATTTGTAGCTCCATCAGGCAGGGCCCCTCTCCAAATTTGAAAGAGAGGAAAATCCTCACCAAATCACAGAAGAAAAAGAAAATACAGGACAGACATAGTTGGGCCCAAGTAGGAAGTCCTGGCACCCCAGAAGTGAGATATTAGATGCTCGGTCAGGTCCTCAGTGCTGACAGGTACACAGGTGTGACCTTGAAGCAATGGCTTCCCCTTTCCATTCTGTCGCCCCCTCCTGTCCGGGTATTGAACCAGAGTGGTTAAATGATGCCACCGTACCACTGAGCTGCAGAGAAATGAGAACGGGATTTAACCCAGGGCCTTCACACTAAACTATATCCCCAGTCACTTAAAAATGATTTGTAATTTGAGACAGGATCTCACTAAATCACTAAGTTGCCCAAGTTGGGCTAGAATTTTGGATCCTCCTGCTTCAGCCTCCCAAATGCTGGGGTTACCGGCATTTGCCACAACACTTGGCTCCAGCTCTGCTCTTTACTGGCTCTGTGACCTTGGGCAAAGTGCTTAATCTTTTCCCTGTTCACTCATTTGCAAAGTGTGGAAGATAATAGCTTGGATGCGGGTTGACTGCGAGGCTGGAATGTGGTCACATTAATGTATGTAATGCATTAATGTAGCGGCTCTGTGACCAGAGACGGGGAGGATGTTGCTCTGCTCATTGCTATGATTCTCATTTGGGAATGAAAGACTGAAGCACATGGGCTGCAGCACCTGGACTGAGGGTCCACTGCTCCTGGATGCTGGAAGAAGATAATGTGGACAAGGAGAAAAGATTCAAGCCTTGCCCCATGGCTCTGTGACCCGAACTTCTGCCTCAGTGCCCCATGGTGTCTGAATGCACAACAGCTTGTCCACCAACATCCCTGGACATCCAGCTGTGGACCTGTCTGATTCCTGGGCATGGCCTATTCCTGAACACCCTTAGGCAGCTGTCCTGGTGTCAGTCGCCCTGCTCCACAGACCCATCCAGCGTCACCCTGCTGCCTGTCCAAGCTATAGGAAAAACATGGCAAATGCGTAAACTTAAAAAGAAATGTATTATGACACAAGACACACTGCCAACATTCCCTCAGAATACTTCCTCTGGCTTTGAACAACTTATCCCGCCACTCTTGCCACTTTCTGAAACAGTTCTGGAAGTGCTCTTTTGTGAGTTTCTTTAGCTGTGCTGTCATGGTGGCCTTCATGTCCTGAATTAATTCAAAATGGTAACCTTCCATGGTCACTTTGACTTCAAGAAGAAGCAGAAGTCCTGCTGTGCCAGATCCAATGAATAAGTGGATGAGGCCACTTGGACTCAAGGACAAAGCAACGCCAGGCTCAGTTGCACTCAAGGCTAGTGAATGTTATGTGGTTTAGTTATCCGCCGACAAGGACACCGCCCTTCTTTGCTGCAGGGCCTCCTGCTCATAAATCCCAGCTGACAGGAGACAGTCACACACATGCCAAGAGCTCATTTCTCAGGCCGGGCAAAAGATTAAGGTACATCTCTCATCTTCCACATGGGGCCAGGTGGACATTTGTTAAGGGACTTGATCACATTGTGGATTGATGTGCTGAGTGTCCAGTCTGCAGCAAACTGAGGTGCTTTCTTCTCTGAGGACTCCATGTGGTTTGTGAAACAGCTGAAGCCATTTTTCACATGAGCCCAGAGATGAGCTTTTGTTCTTGTTTTGTAGCTTTCCATGGTTTCTCACCTTGGTCTGTCACTCAAGGGCGTGGCCATCCTATCCCGGGTTTCTGATATTTTGCAAGATTAGAAGGGCGACTTTGCATCGAGGTAGGAGGTAGGGAACCTCAAAGTCAGGCACACCTGGTGGGATGAACTCTAATTCAGCTACTTATTCACCGAGTCACCATGAGCCACTGCCTTCGTCTCTCTGCACCACAAGGATCTTAACTGTGTAAGCGGGGAGCTGCGGCCAGCGCCCAAGTTGTTGCTTCATGAGTACCGCACCCAACTCCTGGCTGCTCAGAGAAAAGAAGCTGCTTTGCTGAGTGTCTCCCTGGACTCCCAGAGAGTATCCACCAAAGCTCCTTTGGCTTTTGGTGTCTGTCTTTCCCATTGCTTTCTCCCTGTCCATGTGTAGCTGACCCAAGCGCTCTTCCCTTGGCTTCCTGAGCCTTTTGGATTCAACTCCACAGCATTCTGACCAGGATGGGGCATTTCCTCTACAAGGTTCACCTTTCCTCCACCTGTCCTTACAGGTACACCTCGGTGTTCAAGGCCCAGAGCCTTAAAAAGTTTGGGTCAATAACAGAATCATAAGCACAAGATTTCTTGAGCCCTTTCTTAGCATTTTAGAGTCTCTAACAGGGAAAGAGTCCTTAGAGCCTTCATTTCCTTAGAAAATTCACCATTTACAGGGATTTTACTCTCAAAACTTAAGTGTAGGTTAGCACCCAATTGTGCTTGGAATGTTGGGAACACCAAGGATCTTAAACCATAACCTTGGATTAGCAGCCCAGGTGTGTGAA
>RJWM01002192.1:0-134631 GCA_004363535.1 Dasyprocta punctata | reverse complement strand
GCCACCACGCCCAGTGTTGAGAATGGAACTATTTATTGTCTGTCAATTTTTGCTTCCGTCTTTTCATTCTATACAATCTGAATATTTTCAACATATCAAACACATTTGTACTTTTTTAAACTTGTGAAGTAACATCTTGACAAAGGCAGCTTCCAGAGCTAACCTTAAATCAACTCATGATATAAACTCCCCCTATCACGGGTTAACAGACACCCATGAATAGTTATAAAAAATATTTCAAAGTATATCTATTTCAAACAGTTCATCTACAAAAAGCACTTGACTTCCAGAGTCCAAAGATCAAGTACTGAAAACAAAAACTAGTCTGAGATAACCGAAAGTCACTGCGTTGTAGCTTTTGTCACTATTCTATCATTTGTCTGAAATGTACAGAGAGGGGAAACTGCTTCACTCTTCTTTGTAGCTGCCTACAGGCAGCATGTGGTCTTGTAAAAGAATCCTGCAGCAAATATAACACCCTCTGACCCCACAGCAGACCTCCCCGCACCCCCGCGAACCTCCCCAGCCACAGGGTGAGCTCTCTGGAAGTCAGACATCTCGATAGCATCGTCCTTCCATCATGGAGGGCACTGAAAAGCAATTACTGATACGGTGGCTCTTTTTGAAAACGGACTCTACTTCCCTCTAAATAACAATATATTTTTAAAGATCAAATTGTAATTACATCTGATATTTTATTTATATATTAAGGGAAGTGTAATACATTAAGAAATTCCAGTGTTATTTTGTAGTGTGGGAAGTCTCTTTATTTTTGAGATTTAAAATAAAAAAATACATATAAAACTTTAGTGATAAATGAATAGCCATCCTAAAGGAGAATAGGTGGCAATAAAACAAAAAACAGGCAAATATGTCACCAAGTAAAATAGCAGAAACTGATAATATAATTATTGAGATAACTGGACATGTCTTGCACATGCTTTTTACGTGAGGGTTTGGTATACAAACATTCATATGATTATACCCAGGGAAACACTGGGAAGAAGAGACACTGAGTTGTATGTAATGGTTAACTCTGAGAATGGGACTAGCAATTTTTTTTCCTTCCTTTTGCCCATCAGTATCTTCTTCTTCTTCCTTTTTTTTTTACAGTGAATATGTAATATTTTTATTAAAGAAAAAGAATCACTAAGAGATACACTTTAAAAGAATGAGAAGTTGGCAACAGTCTATATTACCATGTATAAAATTATGGTAAGCCAGGAGAAATTAATGAGATTTTATCATATCACATGAAATAGTTCAACAAACTCTGAACAAATGTTCAGAACTATTTTGGATGGGCTGGCTTCATCTAGGATGAATGTCACATCCCAAGTAGTTCATTTCAAAGAGAGTAAGGCAGCTGTCCTCCAGAGCAGACACGACTGAGGTCCAGTGCGGGCCCCTGCAAGCAGAGGATTCGCGCTGCAGCACCAGGCCCAGTGCAGAGAAACACCACCAACCAGAGCCACAGGCGAGAGCTTGTGGTTCCAGGTGCGGACCGAGGCTCCACCTGCTTTTCACACAGAAGATTCTGTGGCTCTTCCGGCTGACCAGAACTAGAGGTTCTTTATTTAACAATGGCCAATGAGTCTCCTCAACAGCCCAGCTAGTGAAATGACTCCTAGATCATGTTCTACAACAAGTATTTTCTAACCACAGAGAAATGGGTTTTCCCTGACCACTGCATCCAAAGGGAGTAAGTCCTAACTGCCAGATCCCCAACACTGGTTTTTTTTTTGTTTTTAACGTTGAGACATGTTCTTGCTAAGTCTCATTAAGCTGCCCAGGTTGGCTGGAACTTGTGATTCTCCTGCCTCAGCTTTCCAGAGTGTTAGGATTACATGGGTGCACTACCACGGCAGGCCTAAGGTTCATTTTTTTTTTTTTTAAGAAATGATTAAGAAAGACTTATTTCTGTATCACAAATACAAATTTTCCCATCTAGCTGATAGGTATAAAAAAACAGCACAAGAAATGCACACAAATCTTAATCAACTGAGCCACAAGAGGAGGTATTTCATAGAAAGTTATTTTATTCTCAGAACAGTATGGTTTCCTATGTTTAAGATCTGTTTATTATGCTATTTTGACAAGTAGCAAAGTCCCTCCACTTTCTCCAGGTGAATATACATGAATATAAAAAGCTGCAGATTGCCACACTGCCCCCCACCCCACCCTGCCAGGGTCACTGAAGTTGTGGCCCCGAGCAGCTTCTCGAAGTAGCCATGGTTGCTTCTTTCACCTGCTCTTGAACTCGAGCGCTCTGATCAGTCATCTTCTTGCTGATTTCTTTTCTGTCAAAGGAAACCAGGAGGACACTGAAATGGCATATGCTCACTGGGACATCTGCTGAGCCAAAATCCCAGTTCCCCTCAAGTTTAATTATCTAGAAGCCTTGAAAAAGATGTGCTTTAAATGATCATGGAAAACATGCTGGGGTAGCACTTTGATTTGGGGGTAAATTATCTTCAGGGATTTCAGTATTTCTTTCTCTTCTGGTCACAGGTACACAACACGGCTACATAGAAACATGCAGAGAAATACAAAATTCGTATTTCCCTGAGTCACCACAAAAGATTTGTGCTCACAGCCTTATGACAATATACAGACTTTCTTTAAAGTAAGGATAAAGAAAATGTTTCAAAAACCATATACTTCATAAAACCATTTTCTATCACTCTAATCAATAAATTATTCCTTCAGTTCACATTTCATGTCTTATTATAGAATGACCCAACTCAGTTAATTCTGACTTTTTAATTCATTAACATCAAGTAAGCCTAGGCAACACAGGACTAAAATGAAGTATTAAAAAGCCTACCTGAAAACCAATTGGAGAAGACCAACAGCTTTCTAAATATACATATATATTTACCAGCTTAAGAAAATCGATGAGCTTGTGAGCATCTTCCCCGGTGGACAGGTCCACAAAGTCCTTGGGCAGCCGGTAGCTCAGATAGGGGCTGGGTTGTACCGTAACCTCACTGTTCGTGCAACGGAAAGCTGGAGAATCCTTCACAAAGGGAAAACAGCAAAGTCCATAGTTCTTTTAGGTCTGCTCTTCAAACTAAAAAAAATATCCTAGCATAACAACTTCAATGCCATGTTCTCTTCTGTACCACAAAAAGAGAAAAATAAGATTCTCAAGTAAAAGAGGGCATCGATATTTAAAAACGATTCTACGCATTCACTAGGACAAAAGTGTGAGGCATTTGGAAAGCCTCTCATAGAGAGCCACGTTAAACTCTGAACACCACCAGTGCACAGGTTACTACGGCTCATGCTAGCTGCCGAGTGGACCCCGGCCCTGCCCAGTCCTCTAGGCCGCAAGCAATCTCAGAGGCCAGACCACTACTACAGAAGCATCGCTGGGAAGCAGTTCTAGAGAATACCTAATAAGGAGGGCAAAGCATGCTCCGAACCCTCTATCTCTTCTGTACTTAGGTCATCCGTGTATCTCTCTCCATCACCTACATCCAACTGCAAACTCAAGATTCATGTTTAACAAGTCTTCACATTCGTTCTTTGATGTACTGGTTTTGGGTCTTGCCTGTAATATTTACATGCTGCCTTTGGTCAGAAAAGGATTTCAGAGACTGAGAAGCCTTGGGCTTGGACTTCCAGAGTGGCAGACACCTAGGAGAGGATAGCTGGTGTCTAGCAAAGGAAGGCAAGTCGAGGACCCGAATGGATGTGGACGAGGGAGCCCTGGAAAGCTGGCCTTACCTTAGGACAGGCTAGTCATGTGGTCAGGAGTTACACCACACCTGCTCTGTGCTAGACCTCTTTCTGGGGGTGGCACATAAACTGACAAATGAGACTGGGACACAGCCAGTAAGCAAGCAACAATTACCCAGACCATTTCAGGTGCTAAAAAGCATCAAGGAAACAGAACCAGGGCGATACACTAATAAGACAACAATGTGGACCACTCTAGGGGGGCGGTCACATAGGATCCTGCTAAGAAGGGGCCTGCTGGGCTGAGAACTGAGCAGGTGAGGAAGGCGGCCGGGCTGGGCCTGTGAGCACAGCATTGCGATGACTGGCGCAAGTCCTGGAGGCAAAGCCGCTGTGTGTCCCGAGCAGAAGGGAGGCAAGCCCAGGTCTCTGCGGCCTGCGCCTGGGGAGAGGAGCAGAAGGGAGTGGTAGGGAACCAGCTCCTCCTTCCCTGTCAATCCTGAACCTCTAGTATTCAGAAGAAATAAGTAAATAAAGGATTTGGGTCACAAAGATAACCGTGTACAAACTATCTGTATCCAATAACCGTGATCCTCATGTTTAAAAATAAGGCCCATACCCCACAGCTTCCATCTGCCGTGCCTTGTCTTTGAGGTTGATGGCTCGCTATTCTAAGACACCAAGGGGTAGGAAATGCTTTCGTGCTTTTAATGAGACAAACACTAAGAGAGCCTGATACAGCGCCTGGGAGAGGAGCTTTTCCCGCCCTCAGAAACCTAGGGTCCCACGCAGGATGCGTGTGGCAGGG
Organism: Dasyprocta punctata; assembly: GCA_004363535.1. Taxonomy (NCBI): domain Eukaryota; kingdom Metazoa; phylum Chordata; class Mammalia; order Rodentia; family Dasyproctidae; genus Dasyprocta; species Dasyprocta punctata. The sequence goes on along the minus strand of RJWM01002192.1, from coordinate 130,139 downwards.
GGCAATTTAAAGAGCCCTTCGGGGTGGGGCTAGAGAACTGACCCTGGCTAGGGAAGGGGCCAAGCACAGAGTGCCGATGAGAGGCAAAGGGAAGTCGTCCCTGGGAAGGCGGAGCAGCAGCCAGGAGGCAGGAGGCGCCGAGGGAAGGCAGGAGCAAGAAGCTGGAGGAGGACACTGCGCGCAGGCACTGCCGAGCGAGCGGCCAGAGGGAGGGAGGGACGGGTGAGGAGGTGAGAAGAAGCGGGCAGCGGGCAGCAAGGTGGGGCGATCGGCCATGGAGGCTACTCCTGAGCGGGCCGAGGCAGGCAGAGCGCTCCAAGGCGGCTTCCTGACGTGCGAGGCCGCATGTGTTCACACCGGAGGGGCCGCAGGGCCCGCGCTGCGGGGGTGACCATGGCTATTTCTAATTGCTGGGGTTTCAAGTCCTGCCTCTTCCTAGCTCTCCCTTTATTTTCTTAAATGGTTGTGTAAAACTGAAACCAACTTTTAAAAGACGTACAAGCTTGGACTGGGGTGTCGCTCACTGGTAGAACATTTGCCTAGCATAGGTCAGAACCTAGGTTCAATTCCAACACACAAAAAATGGATATGCAATTGCAGTGTCATCTCATTTATTTAAAAAGGTTTATGTGTATGTGTATGTTATATACCAAAATATAAACAGTGATTCCCAAGGTGGTGGGATTACAGGTGACTGTAGAATTTTCTTTAAAAATAAGCATGCATTAGGTCAGTTACGGCGTGCTTGTAATTCCAGGACTCTGGGAGGCTGAGGCTGGAGAACTGCAAGTTGAAGCCCTGCCCAGGCAATTTAGCAATGCCCTATCTCAAAATACAAAATGAAAAAGGATGGAGATGCAGCTAAGTGTGAAGGCCCTGAGTTGCACAAACAAACCAAAACAACACAAATGCTGCCAAAAAAAAAAAGTATGTACTACCTGTATTTGTAGGAAAAAACAAAACAAAACAAACTTTTGTTTAAAGAAAAACTGGTTGTGAAGATGGGATACAGAAGAGAGTAGCTGTGCAAAGAAAGTTCTTTTTTTAAAAGATGGATATGTCTGAACATGGCTAACTCCTGATGGGTAAAAGGAAGAGAATGAAGAAACAGGACAGGTGTCTGAGAGGCGCGGGGACACGAAGCTGAGCAGACGATGTGGAGGCTCCCGGGGTGGATGGGAGCCTGGGCTGAGGGCAGTTCTGCCACAGGACTCCACGCTCGTAGATTCTCTTTCCTGGGACAGATTTGCTGAGACAAGGGCAGGAGGGGCAGGAGGGACTGGAGGGCAGGCCCAAGGAGGGGGAGCAGCTGAGGGACTGGACACTGTGGGTGGTGGGTGAGAAAGCTGCCAGGGCGGCTCATCAGGAAACCAGCAGCCACACGCAGAGGCCCTGGTCACCAGCTGTGCTCAGGAGCTGGGGCTCAGCTCAGAGCAGTCCGACACACGACAGCTCTAGGCTTGCGGAGGCCAGGACAGAAGCTAAGGGAAAAAACTAGGAACAGTGGTCAGAGGACCCATTCTCTCTCTCTTTTTTTTTTTTGAGACAGGGTCTCACTATGCAGTTCAGGCTGGTCTTGAGCTCACTCTGTAGCCCAGGTTGGTCTCAAACTCACAACAATCCTCCTGCCTCAGCCTCTGGAGTGCTGGGATTACAGGCATGCGTCACCTCGCCTGGCTTCTCTCTCTTGAACTAATATTTCCTAAAAGTTCAAGGGAAGAACCCCAGTGTGCACCCTCCTTTCATCAGGCTGTAGGCGCCATGTCACCTGCACAACCCTAAGGGTCCAGCTCACTGCCACTCTGTGCTGAGCGAGCAAGCAAGCAGGCCATTTTCAGTGGGTTACAGAGGTTTTCTTTATATCTTTTTAAAAATGTCTTACCTGCTCCTGAGCATCTCCTTCACTAAAATCACCTTTTAAGTTTTTCTCAGATATCAGTTCTTCCCAAGTGAACAGCAGCGAGTCTGTGACTTCACCAAATGGATTAAAGTCAATCAGCCACACCTTTCCCTGTAATAAGGACACACCCAAAAATTAACAGGTACAAAAGAAAAGCACAGTCTACAGTCTGTTTGCTTAAAAAGATATTCTTAATGTTATCTTCCTTGAAAGACCGCGCTGTATTATGACTTCTTTCACAGGATAGCTCCTCCGAGTCCCGTGTGAAAGGGCCACCTGTCCAAAGAATGCAGATGCGAGTCTAAGAGGAAGGCTGTGTATGTGCAGAGACAGAGAAGCGACCTGGGAGGGAAGGGCCAGCTTCCAATCTCCTCTTGTACGTTAGAATTTTAAGTGAAAAATCCAAGCAGGAGAGTGGCAGTCTCACTCTAACAGCTCACTTGCCACACACAGCAGGACTGAAATGCTTCTGGGGGTGATCAGTGAGACCTGCAGGAAGGAGCCAGCAGCTGCCCGAGAGCACCAAGCCAGTCCCGAAGGTCTGCCGTGAAGGTACATTACTTCCTTGTCTGCACTCAGAGAAACATGGGGGAAGAAGGGTTGAAGGAAGCTTGGAAAAGCTTCATTTTCTTTAAATGTCAATGTAGTACTTGTTCTGTACATATGACAGAGCTGGACACATATGAAGGAGAGATGAGAAAAGCCCATGAACCTTTGAAATCTTGACTAATCCTACTCTGTGAACACTGGTGGGCTGTCCAGGAGCCACTGGCCTCAAGGAGAGGACACCCTGACCTGCTCAGCCTGCTCTGAGGTAGGATCCAGAGCAACTGAGTGGGGACGGGCCCCACACTAAGCTCCTCGAGCTGGGGGACACATGTGACTCCATCAGGAAATGAGGGCCAGCACATGGGAGCACAGGGACATAGATAAATGTTTCCTGTTCTTGGTTCACTCCTCTTGGTTTTCTCACTGATACAGCCATACATTTGTACTGTTTTGTTGTTAATAATAAGTGATTTTTTTTGTAACAGTAGAGCTGTCATGTCCTGAGATGTGTGTGTAAAACTAGATAGGCCTAAGGAGAGAGTGCTGAGCCAGGATCATTAATATCTAGAACTTTCTCACCTGGGTTAAAGCAAAGTTCCCGGAAAGATAAGACATCTTGATAGAACTTGCTTCAAACATCATAAACCTCTAGTCACAGAATCACCACAAGAAGTGTCACCATATGCCAGGCAAGGTTTGCATTTTATTCAACCCCCACAAGCAATCCTGCAAATTCCTCTTGCCATATGAGTTGTTTGCTATGACTCAGCAGCTCAGCACCCAGTTCTGCTTTTTGGGGCATATGAAATAATATCAGTCCATCAATCGATTTTCTGGCTTGATGGCAGCTTTGCTTTGGGAAACTGTTGTGAAGATGCCTTTGATGTGCAGTACGTTAACTGTAAGAAAATGGATACCTTTCTAACCTCCAAATCCTTTCTACTGGAGTTTTCATAATCAGTAAAAGTATCTCAATATAATGAGGAAGGGGTGCCTGTTAGTAGAGGAATATTGAGCTCTATGAACTAAAAATATGCCACACTGCAAAAAACAAACCAAACTGAATATCGAACCAAAAGATCAGTGTTATGTGGCAGTTTCTTCTATGGTTCAGAAGCCATTTTCTACCACAAGAACAAAACAACAATCAACAACTCACTAGTCAGGCATAAAACTATGAGGCTTAGGATTCTGCAGCTATAACATGCTCTTCCTATGATGACTCAGGTAGAAGACATCCTGAGAAATTAATCTTATTTTAGGGCAATTCATAAGAAAAGGGCAGCCAGACAAATGCACCTATGACTACCCACCCAAATAAATCTGTGCACCAGACACTGCGAGGGGTATTATGAGACACTAGTGGAACACAAGAGAACCCGAAGCCAGGGGAGGCTGAGGCACCAGCCTGGGCTACACTAACAAGTTCAGCGCCAGCCTGGGCTCTACAGTGAGACCATGTCTTAAACAAATCAAAACAAAAATCACAAAATCCCTGACTTGCACGAAGTGCTTTTGGTTGAGTGTAAAATATATTGAAGACTCCCACAATAAGGTTACTTATTTCACTTCCTGTTTCCTAAGGTAACTTTAAAGGCTTCCTGTTCCAAATTGGGTGAAATTTAAATTAAAATAACCCTTTTAAATCTATAAATGTATTAGGAGGAAAAAAAGCAAATCACTGGGCACCAGAAAGGAAGAGGAACCTAATGACAGAGGTAAGGGTATAAACTAAGCTGGGGGAACCTTCGGAAAAGCTTGCTTCCAGGATGGGCGACAGCAGCAGTGTGCACACAGGATGTGGGTGTGGAGATGGCTGGGAGGCACGGAATCAGCCACAGAGGGATGCAGCCCCGGGGGAGCACAAGGGGAGAGTCTGCCCATGGGAACCAGAGACGAAGCCCTTCTTTCTCAGATGAGGTTCAGCAGAGAAGCATGGGTGAAACAAATGAAAATTTGAAAGGTAGGATCTTTGGGATTCTCACAAATAAAAATATGAGCCCACTAAAGGTGAACTCAAAGTAAAATTGATTTATAAAATCAAAGGAAACAATCATCATGGATGAGGCTCTGCAAAATACAGCACAGATTAAAAGCCTGGGGACTAGGGCGAGTTAACCTCAATCTGAGTGACGTGAGTCTGAAGAGAGGAGTGGAGAACAACTAGGCAAAAAGCTGGAAGAAGCCCAGGCTGGATCAACACTGCAGCAAACAGACAAATGGGAAAATGCAAACAGATCAGAGGTTCAAATGTAAAAGAAGAAATCACAAAAGGCATAGACAAAAATACACACAGACATATTTTTTAAAATTATGAAAAAAATTTAGAAGCCATAAAATAAGTGAGTAGTATATTTCATTTTCTTTGTGGCAAAAGACTAATCACAAAGGCCTAATCATGTAAAAGATGTCCTGTATTTTACGGACAATAAAACAGAAAAAACCGTGAAGTAACAGTCCCACAGAGCAGCTAGGGGGATGAAGCACTGGGTAAAAAACAAACAAACAAAAAACCTAAACGTTAACAATAATGACTAATCTGGAGGTAAAGAAACAAGGTGGAAATAAAGCATCACAAATCACTCCTAAGGCAAGGGTGGGTGGTAGAAATTAGAGTGTTTTGTTGCCGTTGCATTGTGAGGGCAATCAGAAGTTAAATTAACTTTTAGTAGAGATTCACATTAAGATTTAATGGTAACTACCAAAATAACAGAAATAAAAACATTAGAACTATGGGGAGAGAGGTAGGGAAAGAGGGCAGAAAATTCAGTAATCTAAATAAAAGGAGGAAAAAGCAAAGAAATAAAAGCAAGTAGAAACCTCAAAAGGTTTTAGAAAAAATATCAAATAAATATAAGCCAAACTCATCAGTTAAAACCTGAAATTGTCAGTGATTAATAAAACAAACTCCAGCAAAATGCTATTTACAGCTGGGCATGGTGGTGCACTCCTGTAAGCCCAGCACTTGGGAGACTGAGGCAGGATTGAGAGTTCAAGGTTCAACCTGAGCTACAAAACGAGACCCTGTCTCAAAAAATAAACAAACTAAAGTTATTTACAAGATACACGTACAAACAACACAACAGCTAAAAATAAAAGGATGGAAAAAGATAAATTCTAAGTCAAAAAAAAAATCCTGTAGTAATAGTAACTTTGACAAAATATGCTTTAATGTAAAACATACAGTATTATTATTAGAAATTGAAAGGGTCCCTGCCTATGATGAGAATTCACTGGGAAAATGAAACCACCTTAACCAGTATTTTCCAAGAATATAACCTCAAGGCAACATTATACAAAAGCCAACAAAATTAGAAAGCAAGAGATTTTAACATAGCTTGTTTGGTAACTAATAACTCAGGTGGACAAAAAATTAGGAAAGACACAGTTGTTTTTTTTTTTTTTCTTCATGGTTTTTAATTTTAAACTTGGAAAAGTTAAACATGTGGCTGGCACCAGTGAGCCTGCTCAGTTCCCAGCAGTACAAAACAGAAAACAAATGAGAAACAAGACAACAACAGACGGGTGGAGGAAAGCCTAAACTATTCAAGAGTAGACAAATAGTATAAAGAATTCCTTTCTCCCCACTCAATCCAACAGTTTTCAATTTGTGGCCAGTCTTGTTCCATCTACTTTTCCATCTGCTTCCCTGAATGTGTATTATTTTGAAGGAAGCTTCAAATGTCATTCACATAGGAGATTTTAACATTATTAACAAGGTTAATCTGAAGACACCTATGCAATACTTCAAACATCAGAAAGTGTACTTTCAATCACAAACAGAACATTGATGAAAGAGACGCCAAGTTGTGAAACCAATCTGAACAATGCCACAATCAGGATCAGATATATTCAGTCCAAAAAAGCAATCAAATTAACAATCAGCAACAACAGTCTTAACAGAAGAATATGTGAGGGGAGCAGAGTAAACCTTTCAGAACCTAAGAAAGTCATCCTAAAGTCTAGCTGTGTGTCATCATCACTTAAGTAGCTTCCAGTGCCCCAGCCTGGAGCACTGAATGTCCAGCCCATTCTGCCGCATCCAGGGTGATGAGAAGCCATCAGCAGAGTCAGCTTGCCCCGCGCCTCAGTAAGAAAGCGGGCATGTGTGCTGCCAAGTCTAAGGATAATTCAGCTACAGTTCAGGTAAGAGACTACATATAAAAGAAGAGGGAGCCAAAAAATAATATATTCAAGAAAGTGTCTAACGAACTCATACAAGTGCCACTGAGTAAATGCAAATGAGTTTTTCAATATGGTTTAAATCTGTTAACAGAAACTGTCAGGATGTTTATACTGGCATGTTTCTCACTTGTAAAAATGTAACTAGCTTCAGTTCTGCAGGATTATATAGCAGGAATTACTTATGTGCATGTCCAACATTCTTTAACTTTTACTTTACAAGTTAAACATCTGCCACTACCTGTCAGCCCAACGAAATTACAATAGATTAGCACACGTTCCAGAGATATATTGACACATCACAGTAAATGCCAACATTTCAACTGCCAATACATAAAGCAACTGCCTCAGTTACAGGGCATTGTGGGCAGACAACACGCACCTCACAGGATGGAACGGGGTCATTTACCCACCTGTTCCATTAATAATCCTCAGTGATACTCGCTGATCGAGGTGAACTAAATGGGCATATTCAAGACAGTGGGTAGGGTTTGGTCACTCACTGACTGCCTCAATACTGCCTGCTCCCAGGTCTATCTGCCTCACCTACACATAAACTCCCTCGAGGTCACAGGTCCTGTTTGAAGCTGCCTATTGCACACAGTGGCTAGCACCTAAAAGATTCTCGATCACCACTGGCTTTGTGAGTGACGTGAGTAGAGTGATTTGAGTGAGTGGACACTGACAATTCTGAATAGAAAGCTAACCTGTCCATTCCATCACAGCAGCTTCCCATCCTTTTCTGTGGTTCGTTGCCACATAGCTGAAACTTTGCCAAGTTTCATTCCTCTTGGCCTAATCTCACCTTATAACCTTTGTAACTCTTAATAGCAACCATCATCCTGCAAGACAGAAAAGCAAAGACACAGTGATATCTCCTGATTTAATACACAGTAATGTGATTCTGGGACATATCCTTCTGTTCAGAAAGTGACTCAAAGGTACCGCAGGCATCACTCCATAAGGCTGACGAGCATGTGTATGGGCAGCACATTAGAAAGCACATCTGTTAACACCTCAATCAGTGAGGAGTAATCACAGACAAACATTCAGTGACCTAAAGTTCCCTGAAAAATTACATCTTGGTTTTTTGGTTTTTTTTTCATTACAGAAGTTTTATCCTTAAGATTTAAAGAAGGCTACATATTTTTCAAAAGAAGACATATGAACGGCCAACAGATATATGAAAAAATGCTCAAAATCACAATTAGGGAGATGTAAATAAAAGCCATGATGTGATCATATCTATCACCTCACTCAGCCAAGATGGCTGTGAACAGAAATGCAAAAGATGCTCAAGAGGATGTGGAGAAAAGGGAAACCATGTGCACTGTTGGTGGGAGCAGAAATTAGAACAGTTATCATGGAAAACAGTATGGAGGGTCTTCAAAAAATTAAAAACAGAACTACCATATGATTCGGCATCCCGTGCCTGGTATACATCCAAGAGAAATGGAATCGCTATGTCGAGGAGACATCTGCACTCCCACATTTGTTACAGCACTACTCGCGGTTGCCAAGAAATGGAAACAACCTCAGTGTCCGTCACCTGGTGAACGGATAAAGCAAATACAGTACACACGCAACAGAACCCGATGGAGCCGTAACAGTGAAACCCTGTCACTCAGAGTAACACAGGTGGAACCAGGGATCAGAGTGCTTCGTGAAACAAGCCAGGCACAGCAAGCAAAGAACCACATGGCCTCTCTTATGTGTGAGTCTAAGTTGGGAGTAGAACAGCGGTTCCCAGAGGCTGGGGAGAGGATGGGAAAGCGGGCCCACGAGTACTAAGTCAACGAACGGACAGCTCCGGTACGCTACTCAACAGCAGGGTGACTACAGATAATGACCTTGGACTGTACGTTTCAAAGAACTAGAAGAAAGGATTTTGAATGTTTTCACTGTGGAGACGTGATAACTATTTCAGGAGAATATGGTTATCCTGAAGTAAACATTATACAGTGTACATACATATTGAAATATCGTAAGGTGCCCCACAAATAGGAACTTTTTAAAATTAAAGATTAAATATATTAAGGAAACATTTTAAAAATAAATGTAAACTAATCCTCTGTTTAGTGTCAAGAAAAAAATGACTCGAATCATGTTAAGAATCTTTTAGTTGACTAAAAATAATTGCCATAATATCAGATTCCTGGTCATTCAAGTGTGCAAAATGAACTATTTGAAATGGGCCTAGACCTCTGATAAAACTATAAAGAAGGATGGAAAGGGGTCATTTACCCACCTGTTCCATTAATAATCCCCAAACCTGTGGCATATTGTCATTTCGGACCTGTCTCCAATGTCAAGTATATTTTAAGGTGAGACTCTTGACCACTGTGAATTTCATAAACCTTAGATGGTTTGGGAACTTTTCTTTATGCAGTGGACCCTTACATCCAATGGCTGTGTACTGTGCTTGCAAGGGCAGCACTGATTTTAGAGCATATCAAATACAATTTTTACTCACCCTACTGTCTCTGTATATATCAAATACAACTGTAAAGGAGAAAAAACTCAGTTACTAGTGAAGTAATATTTTCATGATGCAAAGTTTGAAAATTAAAGTACATTTTATTACTAAACACAGCAGAATACTTGTACATGAATACTTAATGCTTCTAAGTCTTAAAACTTCAAACACAAAAATGTACCCTGAAATAAAAAAAATGTTCCCTGCACTGATTTTTTAAATATAATTTTGTTGGGTTTTTTTCTATCCCTAATTATAATATTCCCTTTTACCTAAAAATTCAAACAAAACACCAACATTATCTCAAGCAATTCACCAGTATAACTGGCTGCACTGGAATGAAGGAAGCTGTCCTGAGGAAAGCACTCATAAAAGGAGCACCCATCACTAACTTGGGAAATGAAATGGATAAAATCTACAATACTAAAGAATAAAAATCTAATTATGCTGATGGCATGATTCACATTTTTTAAATCAAATTTGCCAAAGAACACAGTATTGGCAAATAGGGAAAAAGTAAATCACAGCAGATATAATTTTAAGATGTACAAAAATTCTCCTATAAACTACATACTCTCAAGTCTTAGAAACAACTTCAAAGGTTTATTTTGTAACTGTCCTTATCATTCAAATATAGGTGCTAGAAAGGTGGTGCACCCTGTTCTCTAGATGAATGCGATAAATACACAAACATCTAGAATGACAGGACAGAGAACTGCCTCAGCATTATGAATGGGTTCTAATTAGTAAGGTGAAATTAATACACAAGCCATCAGCAACATCAACTAGTAACAAAGTACTCCAAATTCGGTATTTAAACTGTGCACCTTGGTAAAATAAGCCACGGTTACACATGTACTTTATCTCACTGCCATGTGCCAGTAAGAATACTTACAGTCTTCATCTAAGAACTTATACTGTATGTGCTTCTTGAAAAAGTCTTGTATGCCTCTGCAAATTTCTTCCTTTTGTTTACAAATGTGATCATAGTATTGTGTGTAGTCCCTCTGAGAAATACCTGATAAGAAAATATTTTATATTCTATTATTATAAAATATTCTTTAAAAAAAAACTAGCATGTGATGCAAACTTTTAAGAAAACCATTAAAGTAGGTCAGAAGATTAATCACATGAATACTGTATTATACATTACTTACTTGTAAAGATGATATGGGTAGATGAATTCTGAAGTTTCATGTTACTATGCATTCTTACTTTTAGAAAGTTCTTTTTTGTTTAGCACAATGAGAAAAATTTAATCATACAAAGGTTATGTGAAAAATAAAACCAACAATTTTAAACCTGCACATATAATCAACTGCTGGTACTTTAATTTTTCCAAGAAAGTCTCCACACATTGCTATTCTCTTGCACATTGTTTTGGGAAAATTTAAAATATTCCTTATCGTATGTTTGCCATATTCATACTGAACTTCACAGAAGCTGTTTTTCTTGTTTATACATGTAACTCTGCCTTCACAAGTCTGATCTTTCCAGTGTTGGGAAAGTAAACATTTTTCCAAAGTGATTTGCTGACATTATTCCAAATGTACTTAAGGATCTACTGAATGAACTTTGAAAATACACTATTTCCCACAGGAAAGGACTCTGGTCTGAAATAGGGCTTCCATTTCCTTACTGGTAAGTCAGTATAACTTCCTTTAGCATAGACAGCGGTTTTTTTCAAGAATATCTAACAACATGAAAAATTTAAATGCTCCAAATTTCTTTTAATTATGTTAATAAATGTCAACATCATATTCAATGAATAGTGTGGATTCTATTCAAATAATTACACTTTTCTTGATATGGTGAGTTTTATTTCACAGAAAACATGCAGAGACAAAAATTTAAGAACAAATTAACTTCAGTATTTAACTTTTATGAGTCATAGCAAATAGAATAGTAATGTGTGAAAATAGGTTACTCATTGTATTGGGTGATATACTATGTCCCCCCAAGTCCTCATATACTTTTGATGGGGCTGAGTCTGACGCATGTTATTGGTTTGTTGTCTAGTGCCAGGATTGATGATGTGAGTGCTGCACCCACTCAGGGGTGGAGCTGAGATACAATCTAAGGGAGGTAGGTCTTCTGCTTGCCCGCTTCTGCGCTTCTGCCCTCTCTCTCTCTTGCCAGAGAGCCTTGCTGCTTGCGGCCGCCATGAACAGCAGCCCTGCCATGCCATGTTGCCTTGGAGCCAACTAAGTATGGACTGAAACTCCTGAAAAACTGTACGAAATAAACCTTTCCTTCCCTAATTTTGGGTGTCAGGTATTCTGTCTCGGCAACAAGTGAAAAGTAACTAAGACACTCATCTTTCAACATTCTTTCTTTTGCTAGAAAAATAAATAGTGCCCCAACAATAGAAATAAAGGTTCAAAAGCTTGGCTTTTTATGGGGCTTATAACAAATAGTTGCAAATAATATTTGCAAAGTTTCAAACAAAATCAGGCAACATTACACATATGCTGAAAGTGACCCTTATCAACATGAATATTTCAGATAGTACCAGTTGGGTGGAGGTGGCACCTCACATTAAAAGTGATGGATAACCCTACCCTATTACTAGAAGTTGCTATCCATCAAAACCCTATCTTCTTTGGTTTTATTTGAAATTGACACATGCAGCATGACGTTTTGAGATATACACAATGTCTAAGATCAAAACAGTCTGTTTACACAATGGAATACTTTTCAGCCATTTAAAAACAAACAAACAAACAAAAAACCCCAAATAAATAAAATGAAATCCAGACATTTATGGCCATAGTATTGTTATCTTCTTTTGAAGATTATTTTCAAATGTAAAAAGAACTCACCAATAAGCTTATTTTCCTTGACAAAACATCGAAATTCAGCTCCAGGAATTAATTCACACCATTTTCTGAGAACAAGCTGTAGACAATGGAAAAGAATGTAACATAACTATGTAAGAAGGCCTAATAGACAATTTCATGCCAAGATTATTTCTTAATAATTGCCATTAAAAATGATTCAAAACAAGGTGGCATCATAAAACACAAGATTTAGGAAATAGAGTTATGTTCTATTATTCTATTAAGAAGGGGAAATTGTGCTAAAATTTTTTAGGGCAAAAATGTACCTTTGTTACTAGATATCATTTTGAGAGTTCTAACACAGTACACCACACCAAGGATGACTAAGTAAAATCTCACCATGACTATAACATAAGTTGCCCTGTAATTCATGTTTTGCACTCTTTAGGAAAAAAAAAAAAATCTCAAAGTGGGGAGCGTAGCTCTGTGGTAAAGAACTTGCCTTGAATGCATGCTCTAGATTGATCCATAGCAACACGCACACACACATTCACACAAATTCAAAATTACCCACTTTAAGCACCATTTGGTAATCTGACTCTGATAGAATTATTATTAAAGTTTACCACAAAGAATCATATATAATCCTTCCATGGTTTTCATATAATTTTAAAGTAAACCAGTTATGCCAGTGATCAGGTCATACTTAGTCTTATTAATATAAGTATATTATTACATATAAACTTTTATCTATATTGAATTATTACAACTTCAGGGGAAGTACACTTGACAAATGTATTCTATTTTTGTCTTTGTAGTTAATCAGTCCTATTCCTCTTTTCCCCCAGGATAGGGGACTGATCCTAGGAAACAATCCCCAGCCCCGTTAGTTTTATTTTATTTTTTAAATTTTGAGACAGAAGCCTGGTGTGGTGGTGCATGCCTATAATCCTAGTACTTGGGAGGCTGAGGCAAGAGGATTGCCCCGAGTTTGAGACCAGCCTGGGCTATATAGTGAGTTCAAGAGCAGCCTGAACTATAAAGCAAAACACTGTCTCAAAACAAACAAACAAACAAAACAAAACAAAATTTTTTTTGAGACAGGTTCTCACTAAATTGCCCAGCCTAGACTCAAAATTGCAATCTTGCTGCTTCAGCCTCCTGAGGAACTGTGATTACAGGTATGCTCTTCCATGCCCAGTCCCATTCTTCAGTAGCATCAGCTGATAACAAGTGGCTGGCAATTCCACCTTCCTTCATCCTGGACCTGTCTCTCTGCTCCTCAAGACCTGTGAGATGGAACTTGAATTACTCTAGGCACCATTTCCTGAATACCTCTGGGGGGAGGGTTCAGTATGTTCTCTTACTCCCTTCCTTCATTTTTTTTTTCTTCAGTACTCACAATTGAACCCAGAGACTTACACCTGCTAGACAAGAGCCACAGATCTCTACCTCCCCAGCCCTCCACTGTCCTTGTCTATAACCCATCTCCTGTTACACAGCAGTATGACAATCTGATACATGTTTCTCTTCCCTACTAACTTTTAAGCAACCTAAGGGTAAAAACTGGATTTTATTGATCCTCCTATAGCTAGCGCAAGTATGGGAAACACAGCAGGTGTATAAGTAATGTTTGTTAAGCAAAGCAGCAAATATATAAGCAGCCACTAAAATTTATATTAAAAAGAATAACCAGGGAAAATGCTCACATTATAATTTTTTAAAAACTTTAAAATGTTATGCAAAGTATTTATAATGTACACATACATACACAATCAAGAAAGGAAAATATAAAACCAAAATGTTAATACTGAGGATGTATCTGGGTGATACATTCCCTATATTTTCTTCTGTTTTTAAAGTTTTCATAGTAAGGTTTTTTTTTTGGGGGGGGGTACTGGGGATTGAACTCACAACCTCGTTTATCAGGCAGGTGCATGAGCCACTGAGCTAAATCCCCGGCCCTGTAGTAAGTTTAATTGGAAGGAAACTTTTAAAAATACGTCCTAGAAATGTAAAATGCACTGATTTCAATTTTCATTTTTGTGAGGTCTTGGTTAAGTCTTGTATATGTCATAATTTAAAATTCTTCCTGGGCCCCGCCAGTGCAGGGGCTGAGAATCAAGAAGCCTGACCACCCCCCGCCGGCCCCCCAGGGCAATTGGCAGGTTTGGAGGACAGGTTGGGTTGATGGCAGCTTAGGCACAGAGGCAACTGGATGCTTGTGTTGTTTGGTTGACTTTGCAGGGCTGGGGCCAGTGATCTGAGCATCTATTGGGACGATGACACTGTGTAGTATGGTAGACATGCAGGATTTCCTTTTGTCTTATTTTTGAGAACCAGTATTTTTCTGTTTTGTTTTGTTACGATTTGTTGTTTTGTTTTGTTCAATGTTCTGTTTTGGTTGGTTTTGTTCTGTTTTGTTTTGTTTGATTTTGCTATGTGTGATGGAATGGACAACTATTGGGAAGATGGTGGGATATACTGTGGTGGCCATTGTTGATTTCCTACTGTCTTGCTTCAAGGTTCTATTACCACTTTCACTGCTCTGTTTTGATTGGCTTCACTCTGTTTTATTTTGTTGGGTTTTAGTCTTTTTAAAATAAAAAAAAATTTAAAATTCAAAAACAAATAAAGAACCTCAAACTAAAGTATCACACAGTTCTTATCTACTAAAAAAGTAATGAGGTTGTGTGTATAAAATGGCTACAGTAACTTCTATTTAGCAATAAAAACATAACTGTACTCACTAATTTTTGGGAAATGTGCATAATCTTTATCAAAATAATTTTTATATATTATATACAGTGTATTATAGCTAATGTTTTCAAAAACTCAAAAGGAAAAGATGAGTCTCTCTCTCAGCCAGGCCTCTTGTCTTCTTCCTCAGAGCCAATGAGTGCTATCAATTTCTTGTCTATCTTTCCAGATATTCTACAATATTTAACATATTTAAATATTGTGTAAGGATATCAACATGTGGATATATTTTTAAAACATACACAGGATTCTGCTTGCAACATTTTCACTACAATTTCTTAAAAGTATATCACTTTTGCAGATTTAAATCTAGTTTTAAATTTCATGCACCACTATGATGACAGTATACTTCCAAAAAATGAAAAAAAATGAAAAATGGAAGAGCAATTCGCTGCTAAATAAATCTTAAGAGGTAAATGATGACATCTCAGCAAGATTAATCCTCAAGGGAAGGTTTACAATCTTTGACATTTCCAGAACAAATAAAATATAGCAGGCACTTCATAGATGGATATTTGTTCAATGAGACCAGATATGGATATATTATATAGTACAAATGATGCTATAAAAAACTATGTAATGATACTAGAAAATGCTTACACTCCAGAAGAGAGAGAGAAAAAACAAACACAAATGGTACGTAAACATTTCAGTTACAACTGCTCTAAGATCTACTAATTATTTGGTGTCCTGGTAAATAGTAAATTAAGTGTTTCACACACAGTAGATAATCATAGGAGATATGCCAATATATATTAACCATACTAAAAATTACTCAGTACAGTCAGTCAGTAGACAGTTTCTGTGTGTGTGTGGTGCTGGGGATGGAACCTAGGGGCCTCATGTATGCTAGGCTCTGCTACTGAGCTACATTCCCTGTCCAACACATTTTTAAAGCATGCGTATATGCAAAAGTGTCTAGAAGCAAACAAAGGTTTAAAAAAAATTACTAATTCTAATTGGTATTGTAAAGCTAAAAGTGAAAATGTGTTGGAAGTATATATGGAGCAAATATGCCTATCCTCTCTTACACACATATGTCAGATGAACCCAGAGTGGTGGTGAGGACCAGAGTGGAGAAGGGAAGCACATCTGAGTTCACTCCTGAGCAGTCAGCTGCATCCGGGACGCTGCACATCTGTGGGGCTTTGTGCGTGTGTACATTTTCAAAACGAGGAAAATATGGTATGAAAATGGGCTTTGGTATGTTTAAAATCCCTAAAACTTGTAATGAAGTTGCCTTTTAAATTTTAATTTTTATCTTTGTATGCTATTTGTAAGATGAATGAACAATATTTTAAAAGTGCCAAATGGTGATGACCGTTTTTCCTGGTACATTGGATTAAAAACTAACCTGGTTCAGATGGGTGGGAAACACAAAGGTTTTATTTTAATTATAAATAGTTATATTGTTAGTATGCATATATATATATATATATGTATATATATATATATATATATATATATATTTTTTTTTTTTTTAACCAGGGATCAAACTCACAACCTCACACTTGCTAGGCAGGTGTTTGTGCCACTGAGCTAAACCCCGGCTACATTCTTTTATATGTATGACAAATTTCATAAATTTAAAAATTCAGTGTTTCTAAGCACCCAGGGAAATTAATCCAAAAAAAATCCATTGATTTACCTTAAGAATAAATAGCAATTTTCAACATATCTTCATTTAGGACTATCAGTATAATTGAGAAAAAAAGTTTCTTACCTCATATTCTATACAAGGATCTGGAGAATCATCAGTACAGTGAATAAATCTTTGAAGAGAAAAAAAAGGCAATTTTTTCTTACTTGTGTAAGTTTATGCACATACTTACATATATAAATTAGTGTATATATACATATATATGGGGGGGGTTTGAGATAGGCTCTGTAGTTCAGGCTGGCCTTGAACTCACTATGTAGTCTAGGCTGGCCTTGAGTTTGTGGCAATCCTCTTGCCTCAGCCTGCCAAGTGCTAGGATTAGAGGTGTGCACCACTAACTCCAGTTATCATCTTTACTAATATTTAACAGGAGCTGGGTTTTATTAAAGGCATCCAGAAAAGAATTAATTCAAATTCAATGATAAAAAATTTATTAAGCACATTTAATACTATGTATTAGCTTAAGCACTGAAAAACAATATGAAGAGTATTTATAATCATGGGGATGGTATAATCCATTTTCCTGTCAAAAGGTAAAGAAACTAAGAACCAAAAAGGTCCAAATGTAACAACCAAGCCGGGACTATAAATCAGGCTGCTTAACTCCATACTCTTGACAAAGGCAGATAGCACGGCCATGTCATACATTTTCACTGCGTTCTTATGGCAAGCCAGTGGGCAGTGCACTTCTCTTATTCTGCCGTCTGAAGCCATACGGTCCATCTACTCCTCCTACATACCACTTAAAACAAGATGTTGTTGACAGGACTATTTGGTCCCCCACTAAGCTTCTCCCTGTAAAAATCCTGTTTCATGAACAATACTGCGTACCATTCATTAACTTATGCTAGAGACTGAGCTGGGCACCAAGAATGCTAAAATGACTACGATGCCTTTGTCTTCAGTCAGCTAGCCTGGTAAAAGGTAACGAGTAGACAAAGAATCCTGAAACACTGGGAAAAATAAGGCAAAATATTACAACAGCAGAGAGGAAGAACTGAGTGGCTGTGTGCCATGTGTGGGAGGTAGAGAAGCAGTAGTTGAGAAGGGACCCACATTTAAGGCAAAGAAAAATATGCCAAGGCACAGAGGGAAGTGAGAATCACTTCCCAGTGTACAAAGAACTGCAGGAGGTCAGTAACTATGGATGCAGAATGCAAGGGAGGAACTGCTAAATGCTCGGACGGGACAGATATTTTGGATGGCATACAGCCTATGTAACCTTCCTTACATATTTGAGACCATTATAACTCTACCTGGTTCAAATGTGACCCTTTGTGATCTGGGCACATAGAATGTCTCTTACAGCACAGTGGTATCAGACAGATCTGGGGAAAGGGTAGCAATGCAGGCATATCATGATAAGACATGTAGTAACTATCCAGAAACAAGGAAACTCAAAAGACAGGGAGGAGTTGAAGGCAATCAATTATTTGGAAGAAATAACCACATTGCTATAGAAGCTAAAGTAGAAGCAATTGCTTGAGGCAGATGAAAGAATCCTGGAGAATACCAAGAATTAAAGAGTGAGCAACAGAAAAGAAGCCAAAGATAAGCTAAGTGAATGGAAACGATTGCTGCAAATCAAAGGAAGAGGGTTTCAGTAAGGAAACAGAGAACTAACTTGACTGTCATAGAAAGTTAAGGCTGACTGTCCACTAGATCTGGTAACTTC
The DNA here is from genome assembly GCA_004363535.1 of Dasyprocta punctata. Taxonomy (NCBI): domain Eukaryota; kingdom Metazoa; phylum Chordata; class Mammalia; order Rodentia; family Dasyproctidae; genus Dasyprocta; species Dasyprocta punctata. The sequence continues at coordinate 112,157 of RJWM01002192.1, read as the reverse complement.
TGCCACAGCAGGTTTACAGTATGCCTACAAAGGTAAAAGACTAGATCGCAGAGAACCCAGGACTGAAAAGGTGCTGAGAAAACAAAAGTACATCCTTCAGAACAGCTTGATTGTGAAAGGTAGGAAAGAGGCATGGCACACAGAGGAAAGAAAGTATTTAGTTGGCTGTCTTTAGTTTTTAACTTTAGACTTTAAGAATCAGCAGATCTGACAACAGAAAGAAAAAGAAAAGTGAAATGGCGTGCACACGTACACACACACACACACACACACACACGAGAACAACACACAAAACAATACTTTTCTTTGTGATGCTACCGCTCAAACTCAGGGCCCGCACATGCTTAGGCAAATGTTCTATTATTGAGTTACATTCCTAGCTTTCAAAATACTTGTAAAGATGTCTTGGGGATAGGGTATAGCTCAATGGTAGAGCACATGCTTAGCATGTGTAAGGCCCTGGGTTCAGTCCCCAGCACCCTCCCCACAAAACAGAAAAACGCCTTAGGTCTAAAAATAAAACTAAGTTTGAAAAGTTTTTTGATTTCCCTGGATACGTGATTATGTGATTTACACAACAAACAGTAACCATTTTAGTTAATCCGATCAGTTGAAAATCCTGAGAAAATAGAACTTCTATTACTGTTAATAATTGGGCACTGACTGGTATAATCTGCAATGCACAAACAGGAACACACAGTGTTTTGTGTAAAAGCTAGTGGGTTTTCTCTATACTAGCTGGCTTTAAATACTGAATATCTATTATGTGGCTGGCACCATGTGAAGCATTTTATACTTACCATTTTGTTAAATCCTTGCAATAATCCTATGAGAACTGCTGTTACTGCTCTCTGCGTTTATCGCAAGAAGATGCCAAAGCTCAGAAAGGTGAGACAACAAATGTGTGGGGAGTGCACTGTGTCACACGCCACAGCCTTTTTCTCAAGCACAGGGAGGTTCTAGAGCTGTTATGAAAATATCTAAATAAGCTAAAAAACAACAACCAGACCAAAAAAGCCCCCCACCAATACAAGAAAGACTTAAACTCAGTGGTGTCACTGTTAAAAGAAACAAAAACAAAACCCCAACATTAACCAAATTCTATTTCCATAATATAAGATGGATCTTCCAAAATGCCAATGTGTATAAAACTCCTGTTGTTATACATTCAAAAACACACTGATGGTATTTTAAGACCTCATTTTTCTCTGACAAGCCAAAAAAAAAAAAAAAAAATCCCTTGCTTCACATCAAACTAATTTAAACGTATATTACCCAGAGGACTTATAATCCAAAACTAGGAAACCAGCTTTTAATATATTTAAATTTTTTAAAATAAAAATTAATCTCAGAGGCTGATTCATGTTAATCAAAATTAAGGTCAAGAACTATCAGGTTAATAAAAGTTAACATAATTATTTTATTCATGAAAAAAAACCCACCTTTTCCCTGCCAGGATTAGCAGACTGAACATCATTAGGGATGTTTCTGAACCGCTCCCCTCTACATTTTCTGTGTTTGGACACAGAGCCAATTTAGAGACAAGTAAAACACTCTGGATTTGATAATCCACAAAAGGAGAATAGGAAAATGTTTCAGTGAACATTAAGGAAACAAGGGTCTCGAGGTTAAAAAAAAAACAAAAAATCGCAATCAGGATCTTGGGCCTGTACTACATTATACAGGTTGAACTTTTCCAACATAAAAAATCTCAATCGGAAATGCTTCAAAATCCAAAACTTTTTGAGAATCAATATAATACGAGTGGAAAGTTTCACACCTGCTCTCATGTCACAAATCAGTCATACGTGTGCTGAACATGTATAAAGATACCTTCAGTCCATATGTATGGAAGGAAATGAATTTTATAGTTAGACTTGGGTTTCATTCCCAAGGTATCTCTATGTATTTGCAAATATTTCAAAACTCTGAAAATATCAAAATTTCAAAACATTTCCAGTCCCAAGAATTTCATATCAGGCTATTTAACCTGTATTATCTTAGAAAAGTCAATTAACTTCTCTGGATGGCTTAGTTGCCTCATCAGTAAATAGTAGGCAGAATTGGGAGACTTATAACATTCTTTGTGCAAATTTGTGGACAACTTGGCAGGTCTCTTTTCCTTTTTTTTCTGTCTTTATTTGATTAAATACTTTCTACACACTGAATCATAGGGTATGTCACAGCCTCTAGATTGGGCTGGAAAACACAGGATTAGAATGACCTTGCAGTATTTTCCAAAATCCATCCCTAGAGATTTTCATTAAGTGTTCAACACGGGGCTCAGATTCACTTATATTAGAGAAGGCGATTCTCAGGAGAAGCCCCAGTTCTAAATCTGTAAGTTCTTGGACAGGGGACAGGAAATGTGTATTAGCCAGCTCCAGGTCTCTTCCTGGGTGATGAAGAAGCATCACACTGACACAGACAGGAGACCCAGCACAGCCTGTAGTGCAGTAGTGTCCACTAGCAACACTCACCATGGTCACTACAGGATTCAGCACGCTTGCAAGTGCTAGCAGGCGGCCATTCTGCAAAAACCTGTCAAATCTGTGGCTAAGTTAGAAGGATCCAAATAAATATGCATAACCTTGATCATTTCTTTTAAGAGTTATATATGGAGCAGGGCACAGTAGCAAATGCCTATAGTCCCAGCTGTCTGGGAGACTGAGGCAGGAAGATAGCAAGTTTGAGCCCTTCCTGGGCAACCTAGAGAGAAAGAAAAGAAAAGAAAAGAAAGAAAAAAGGAAAGGAAAGGCAGAGGCAGAAACAGAGAGACAGAGACAGTGAGCAAAAAAGCAAGCTAGCTTGCTGCTGGGAATGTAGCTCATTGTGAAGATCCTGCATTCAATTTCTGATACCACAAAACCGCCCAAAACTCAAAGAACCAAAAAACTAACAAGCAACAATAACAACAAAAACAGGAGTGCTACATATTAAAACTTTCATTTGAAAAAATTCTCTAGTGTCATGCCTCCCTCAACAGATTAAACATTTTAATTAGTAATAAATGTTGATCTAAAATTTTAGGAATTCTAATATAAAAGTCATTTTAAGGCTAGGGATGCAGCTCAAGAGTAGAATGTTTGCCTAGCATAAATAAGGTGGTGAGTTTGATCACTAGCAATACACACACACACATACACACACACCATTTTATTATTAAAACATTTTTCTCCAGTCCTTTTAAATTCTAGATGAAAAATGTGTTAATAATTCATATAGTAAACTGGGCACAGTGGTGCACACCAGCAATTGGAAGGCTGAGGCAGGAGAACTGCTGTGAGTTCAAGACCAGCCTGATCTGTGTAGCAAGACCCTTTCTCTAAAAAGATGCCCTTCCCCCCATATAATATTATAAGGAACAACACACTATTTGGTAAAATAATTATTCATAAGAGAGAAAAATGTTTGTGAATATATATAGGTCTGGGTTTTGAACTCAATAGTACTGGGGGTTGAACCCAGGGCCTTGTACATGCAAAGCAGGAGTCCTATCACTGAGCTATATTCTCAGTCCCATGAAGCCAATTCAAGAGTATTTAAAAAAAAAAAATTTGATATTTTAGCTTGCAACCAACTAATAGTTCTTTATCAGGGTGAACTGAATTAACTGCTTATATTTCCTCTATCTAAATAAATGGTATCTAAAAGATATAAGGGAGATGGACTGAAATCACAAAATTAGAGCAAAATAATATAATGCTATCTTTGTTTTTTTTTTTTTTTTGGTACCGGCGATCGATCTCACAACTTCATGCCTGCCAGGCAGGCGCTTATACCACTGAGCTAAATCCCCCCAGTCCTCAACTTTCTTTGATTTATGTACAACATTTAGTTTTGAGACAGGGGTTCACTATGTAGCTCAGGCAGGTTTTGAACTTGTGATCCTCCTGTCTCAGTTTCTAATGCTGCGATTTACAGGTACAGTATATATCCATTTTAATTTTTAAAATATGATTTTAACCAAGTGGGTGCTATATTTGTGAATTTGATAATGAGGATAGTTTCTTATTAACATATTATTCTATAAGGAACAAGGCAGACTAAAGTTTCATACTCCTTTATTTTGAAACTACTATAGTAAAACTACAAGAAATAATTCCTAGACATAGGTCTTCATTATTTATTTTTAAGAAATGTTTTCATATTCCTAAAGGTATTGATTTCAATCCTTGGTTAATCCTCACTGCCACTTAAAATAAGTATACATTTCATAGACATTTGCATTGTACTACCCTGTATCATTTATAAATTAATATTTATACTATTTAAAAGAACTGATTAGATTCAGGAGGTAGGACATATGTATGTGAACATATGGTATAGGACATAAGTGGACAAAGCTTTTTCTTATTAATATGATTAACTTGATGGCCAAGTATCTTTCCTTAAAGGAGGGGAAAGTGCTAAGTCATCTGTGTAAGACTAAACAGGAAGTCACCAATACCATTTTCAGGAGCTCAGTGAAATACTGCAAACAACACTGTATGTAAATTATTTAGAGTCCATTCACATTCTTTTAAGAGGTGGGTTTGCTTTAAAAAAGAAATCTGAAAAAATTTTTTCTGAATTTGTTAATTTGGAAAATGATCCATGCCCCTTTCTTATTAGTGCTGGGAATTAAACCCAGAGCCTTACACATGCTAGGCAAGTGTTGTACCACCAAGCTACATCCTCAGGTCTTGGGAGATTTCTTTGTTTGGAATTTTCAAGAACGTATAAACAGAAATAGTATTAAACCAAAGTCACTAATTTACAGGAGGTTGAAAGGGGGCTCCTATGTTGAATGCTAAATTCATAATTCTTGGTAGAATAATTACAGCTCCTCTTAATAGCCATAAAAACCCTAATACAAATGTTATTAAATAATAAATGTTCCATAATCTATAAGCTAAATCACAAATAAAAGAATTCTCAGATATAACAAGAAAGATTTTATTTTGAAGAAAACAGAAGCAATAATCTCAAAGGTCTACTTTGATGAATGCTACTATGAAATTATGCCAGCATATTTTTAACATGCTTTGAAATTAGCCAGTTACCAGGAATTTTGGAGAGCAATGTTATACATCCAAGTTCATGAAAGAAAGAAAGAAAGAAAAAAGAAAGAAAGAAAGAAAGAAAGAAAGAAAGAAAAAAAAGAAAAATGATGCAAGCCCCAAACTAAAAGAAGTATGCTAACCTAGTACTAATGACTAAGAGTAGTGCCATCTTTTCCTTTATTTCTATCCAGGCTCCTTTCCAGTTCATTTCCTTAACTTAAACACAGCTCAATTTACTGCCAGCCAAGGGCTCTTCCCGTAACAGGCGTATTTACTACACCCTAAACACGAGGTACAGTGAACACTGAGACAGACTTCTCTTTCCTGTGGACCTGTTGGTTGGGATTGGCACACATGGTTGCAGATATCTCATACCCCGAGAAGATGACAGGCCCAACAGCCAGTGCTGAGGTGCATGGGAAGGGACCCAGGAGGGAGAATCAGAAAGACAGAGAGGCAGAGCATCAACGAGAAGGTAGAATGTGTCTTTGACTAGGTTAAAGCAAAGAGGCAAAAAAAATGAGACAGGATATATACCAAGATGAATTGTGCTACATTTAAGAATATTTATAACTATATTTTGTCAGAAAAAGGTAAACAGAGGGGGAAACATTTAAGTCAAAGATGATTCCTACCTGTTTAGGACAGGAGGTGAGATTCTAGTTGGCAATATGATTTATAGTATTAATTACTCAAATGGTGTTGAGCTTACTGTCTCATTTGGGCCAGTTGATATGACAGGAGTAGAGAAGAATCACAGTATTGCATACCTTGAGAATAATCGTGAATTCCCTGTGGATAGCTTATGTATTACCTAAATCCATTCACTGAGACCAGTTTCATCATTTTAAAAGATATAAGAAATCCTTAGCATTAAGATTTATAAATGGCAGAAAATAAGGTCATTCATGCTCTAAAATTACAAACTGACCTAGGCACTTCTAGTTATTTTCCAGAACACAATTCTCATTGATAAGCTTTTCTTAAAAAGTAGAAAGTTACTGAAATCAAACAAACATACATGGAAGGTCACTGGCTGGTGGCATGCAACTATAATCCTAAGTACTTGGGAGGCTGAGGCAGGAGAACTGCTTGAAGTCCACAAGTTCAAGAACAGCCTGGATGACATAGCAAAACCCTGTCACTTAAAAAGGTAAGGGGTTGACTGCATTGTGCCTCACAATACACATGTCCTAACTATAAGAAAACTATTTAAATCATGGGCAGATTAAGAAAAATTATTAGCCAGAGAAAAACTAAACATCAAAGTTTTGGTGGTGGTGTTTTTCTTGTTGAAGAAGCAAAACAAGAGTTTTGGTATGCAGATACCATTTCTTGAAAGTTTTAGCCAATGGTGGAAAAGGAAAGACACAAGTAAAGTAACAATAAAATAAGGATGATTAGGTGAGTTCATTAGAACTTTCATAGAACTTTTCTTCAAAAAGATATAACACACTACCTAAAACTCAAACAATCTAAAGTAGAAAAACTGTCATCTAACTAAACGGACCTGGAAAACAACAGGTAAAGGTTCGGTTAGGTCCATTCATGCATACAAATTTTACTCCTGAGACTGCTGTTGAGCTTTGGAATTACAGTAGTCTCCCCTCATCTGGTTTTCAGTTACTGTGATCATGATTATTTATAAACATATTAAGGGGAAAATCCTATAAACAGTTGCTAAGTTCTAAATTAAGTGCCATCCAGAGTAGTGTAAGCTTGGGCTGGCTGCTGATCCTGCCCAGGGCGTGAAGCACCCCCGTGTTCAAGGGTGAGGTGTACCAACTGCATCTTGCCCATCAGACACGAGCATGTCTTGGTTATCAGACCTACTGCCACGGGACTGCAACGCTTCTGTTCAAGTGACCCTTATTTTACTTATTAATGGCTCTTGAGTGCAAAAGGAATTGATGCTAGGAATTCAGATAATGCCAAAGAGAAATGATAAAGTGCTCCCTTAAAGTGAAAAGGTGGAAGCTTACTGCAGGTATGTATGTGCAGGAAAAAAATGGTACATACAGAGTCAGCACTACCTGTGATTTCAGGCATTCATGGGGAGCCTAGGGACATACCCTCTGAAGATAAGGGGAAATACAGCAATAACTAGTCTTGTGATAATCTTTAGAAAAAAGTCTAAAAATTACATTGGACATAGCTGAGTTTAAATTACTAAGTGAATGTCCTGTTACTAGTGTCTATCTATTTCTCCTTAGTCATGAGCCTCTGAGAGATATAATGAATAGATTCATTTTTCTACACATTCAGCCTCTTCTAAATACCAACTGCAGAGCACAATTATTTTCTTGCTTTGGCCTACTGAAGTGACACTTCAATCAATAAAATATTAATAAAAGCAGCCTTGTGACTCAACGAGTTTAATCACATAGTGTTTATACCTCAGCACATGACATAGTAAGTACAATGCAGATTGATCATGCTTCATGCATTATATTTTAACCTCTACTTTTTAAAATTTCTTGTCTATAGTAACCACTTGCAGCATAGGAAAAATGAAACCAGCACTCGATATTCTACAGTCAATTACAGCTGTGGCAGACCCTGGTTGCTGACCCTCTAGCCTCCCCCATTTTGGTCTTGCAAACAGATTCTGGATTGTCTAGGCACTGCAAGCACTTCCGCTTCCTGTTCACGTTCTGCTATAGTCCAGCTCTTGGATGTTCCCCCAAAAGCTCATGTGCTGTGAACCCCAAGTTCACAGCATCCCTGGGAGGGGTAGAATTTTAACAGCTGGGCCTTGGTGGAAAGTACATCATTAGGGGTATGACGTTGACAGAGATAAGGGGACCCTGGGCTCTTGACTTTCTCTTGGCTTCTTGGCCACCATGGGATGAACAGGCCTCCTCCACCACACACCAGGGCCATGATATCCTATGTCACCACAGGCCTGAAAGTGACGGACCCAATCAACCATGAACTGGAAACTTTGAAACTGTGAGCAAGTGTAAACTTTTCTTCTAAATTGTTCACCTCAGGGTGCATGCACTGATTAATCTAAGAAGTCCTGAAGGCATGGATGTGGACCTGCACCACCCATATCACCTGGGATAGGTGAAATGACATGGTTGAGCCCCACTCCAGCCCACTGACTAGAAATCCTAGGGGTTAGGCAGGGTTTTGATAAGCACTCTGTGTCTCTCAAACTCCAGATGACTCTGACACATGTGAATACATGCAAAGCCCTAGTTTTAACAAATCATGCAATTCTATTCCCTGTGCCCACTCCTGGATAGGACTGGCTGTGTGACCAGAGGCCTGAGAGGAGTCTGCTTGGAAGCTTCCAAGAATGGCTTACTTCATCAAAGGAAAAGAGTGAGAGGAAATACACTTGTCCTTCTGATTTCAGGTTCAGTTACTGTCGTGTCTTCATGTGATAGACCTTGAAACTGAGGCAGCAATCTTGTGATCTCTACATGACAAACCCAAAGACTCAGCCAACCAGCAAGAGATGGCAGGGGAGAAAGACTACATTTCCTGGTGACCTTAGCGAGCTACAAAATAACTCTAAAAATAGCCTCCAAACTCCTATTAAGTAATATATTTTTAAATTATCCAGACATCCCTCTTTTCCTCCATTTTTTTCCTGCCATGCCAGGGACCTAACCTAGGGCCTCATGCATGCTAGGCAAGTGCTCTACATCTCCCATCAAATAATGTAATTTTTTAAACTCCATATGTGTAAACTATTTTCCCATGGCCTTTTGTTAATCTTCAACCCTAACCATAATATATTTGTTTCTTTAGTTCAAAAATACAATCTCATTTTTATAATATTGAAAACTTTTATGCATATTGTACATAATTATAATATTTAGTGGTATTTTATTCAATTATATATTTTAACTGGAAACACTGTGAAAAATAATCTGTAACTTTATGAAGTGTAAGCACACAAATTTTTCAAATGAGGTTACTGAAATTATACTTTTGGCTGAACTAACAAGCTGTGGTACCTTGAACCAATTATGGAATATATTTAAGTCTCAGGTTTCTAACCAACAGCAGAAAAGGGTAAGATGAAATCACTGATATGATCCCTATCTAATCTGAACAATTATACTCTTAATCTTTTAATAGTTTCTGGCCGGGGATGTAGCTTAATGGCACAGGGCCTACCTGGCAGGCGCAAGGTCCTGAGTTTGATTCCCAGAGCCAAAAAAAACCCAAAAAACAAAAAACAGTTTCTGATAAGGTCCTGTGGTTAAAGCTCTATTTATTTATTTATTTATTTAATTTATTATATTTTTTTTGGTGCAGAAGATGAATCCAGCACCTCTCATTCACTAGGCAGGTGCTCTTCTACTAAGATAAATCCATAGCCAAAAAAGTTCATCTTTACTGAGTTCTACCAATAAGGAATTTTCAAGTGATGGCATTTGCCATTATGCAACTGGCTTATTAATTGCTATGCAACTGACTACCAACAAATATTTCTAGAGAAGGGGGACATACACATTAGTAGCACCCAGTGAGGAGGCTGAAAGCTTAATGTTCAGTACTTATTGCTGCCAACTCCCAACTGTTTATATAAGCTTTCTGTGGGTCAACACTCTAAACCTAAGACTTCAAGTTCACTTGTAGTATTAACCTCCTCCTTGTGCAAAAGTCTAAAAGTACAAAATGCAAAACTGATTAGTACTTGTACTGTTCATTTGAACATCAGTTAAGACAAAAAGAAAAAGAAGACAAAACATGCCTTCTCATGAGCCAGGCTCTGCCATGGGGATCAGGAAGAGACTCAGCAAGAAGACAAACTATGCCTTACCGTGAGCCAGCTAGTGCATGGGCTGGGAAACCAGAAAAACATTCACTCCCCCACACCCATAAGCAACTGGCTGATTCAGAGGACTCAGGGTGAGATAATAGCAACTGAGGTGAAAGGAATAGCTTGATGCTTGTATTGTTTGATTGACTTTGCAGGCCTGGGGCTGGTCGTCTGGGCATCTATTTGGAGAACGGGAGTGTGCACTGTGGCAACTGTGTGGGATCTCCTTCTGCCTTGTTTTTGAAATCTAATGTTTTGTTCTGTTTTACTGTTTTGTTCTATTCCTAATCAAGTAACCTGAAGATATAACAATATGCAATATAACAACCATTGTTAAATGCCTATCATCTTGTTTTGAAAACCTATATAGCTATTGTTGGTTTTCTTCTTGCTGTTGTTGTTCAGGTTTGTTTGCTTCTTGATTTTTCTGTTTTTGTTTTTTTTTCTCTTTAAAAAAACAAGACAAAAAGGAAGAGGTGGGCTAAATGGAGGAAGCAGATTTCTAAATTGCAAAGTGGATTTTAAAAATCGTGAGCTTCACAATTAAAAGTGAGCTTTAATTAAATCACATAAAAGGGTGCTTTTATACTCTGACTGCAGTGATGCTAACGGTACCCAAAAGTCCCTCCTGGATGAATTCATGGGAACAGAATAGTTTTAATGTAATATATTCAAGGCCTCTTTATTCAAAACATTAGCCGACAAAAAACTTTATAAAAAAATAGAAAAGACATGACTTTCTTCTCATTAGAGGGTATCCCCAGAATGAAATGCTACCACATTGCTAACAAAATGAGGGCTACTGACAGCTAAGAACACCTGTCCAAACACACACATAAAAGGATAATAACTGTTGAAACAGGATATGATTTTTTCCCTTTAAAGCCAGAAATACCAATACAAGTAAAATCCTTTTATTATTTCTGGTCCTAGCGATTGAACCTAGGCCCTGTGCATGCTATACACATGCTCCACCACGGAGCTACACCCTCAGTCCTTAAAATCCTCTTACAATAAACTTGCTACACAACCACACTCCTTGATGGGTAACAGAACTGTTGTCTTTAATTAACATAATACTATAACCACATGCCCAAGCTACAGAGCTCAGATACAACAGAGTTGAGGTGCTACTCACTAATTCATGCCAGGCTCCATTTCCAAAGAGGCCTTGAGGCTCTTTGGAGCTGGCAAGACAAACTCAACTGGATGGGCAAGGACGGCCTGCATATGTAGTGTTTCAACACTTGCTCTGTGTAGCATCTAGATTTTGAGATATGCCTTATTGTAAAAGCCAAATTAAGGATCAAGTGAACAGAGATAAATGGTTTAAGATAACAGAAAGACAAGAAGCCTGCCGTTTGATGACAGAACAAAAGAAGAATGAAGAGAACACCTATACCAAGTGGGTGTTCTGTTTGCTGAAGAGCAGATAACGCGAGGTCAAGATTTTTAGCTACAGTGAGTGGCAAAGAAAGGAAGCAGAATTTCCACCTCTGGAAAAACATCCTAAGGAAAAAACTAGGAATATGCACAGAGATTTAGTTCAAGGATATTAACTACAGGGCTTCATAGAAGAAAACGGGACTGACAGAACAGATGCCACTGCTACCCAGGGGCGTACTACTAAAATAATGAAAATTATCAATTTATGTATTTAAAGACATGCAAAGATTCACCATGCACTGGCAAATTCAAATGCATTGACTTGTGTCTAGATGTCCCCCAAAAGCCTCATGCGGTCATAGGTGTAGCTTTTCAGAGGTGGCTGGATCTAGAGTATACGAAGCCTGGATTAAGAGTGGGTGATTACCAAATCAGTCCACTGATTGGCTTGGCATCATTCTGGCTAGGATTAAGGGTGCTCTACCCTGGGTGTGAGAGCTACCCGCCTTAAGGGGGTGCAACCTGGATAAAACATAAGGAACAGAAACAAGCTGCCTTCTGCCTGCCCTGCTTTGCCATGAACCGAAAACCCTGTGATGCCAGTCTGCCAAGCCACTCTGCCTTGGAGCCAGCTATCAACTGAAACTTTTACAAACTGTGAGCCAAATAAATCTTTCTCCCTTTAACTTTGGGTATCAGGTATTTTGTCTCAGCAATGAGGAAAGTAACTAAGACATGCATTCTCCTAAGTGACATGATCTATATGATCCTTTTTTTGGAAATCTTATAGACAGAGGCAGGTATATTTATATTATTGTTGTGCATAAGACAATTCTGGAAGTATACAGCCAATTGTGGGGAGATCATGGGTGCTTTTATATTTCCTGGTTTTGTTTAGCTATAGCTCCTAACTTTGTTTTTCAACACATACTGGTTTTATAGTAAGAAAAAGGTACTAAAATATTTAATATGCAAATATAAAGTCCTTGATATTTAGGAATATTCACTGTATAGCATTTACTGTAATGGAAAAAGTAAGGTTTGCTTTACTATGTTATTTTGGGAACATGAAATAATTTTATAATAAAGAAATGCTCATACTAGTATTAGGACTAATGAAATTTTATCATCAGAAAAATTCAAATAGCACTCAAACTAATGACACTGAAGGAACAAGATACTTACGGTTGAGTGAAGTCACGAGTGATGAAGTCAGAACTCTTGAAAAGTAGAAAGATGTCACTGAGGGTTTTACACTTCAGAGAACTATTCATCGCTATCCAGTATGCATCCTAGACAACAGAGCACATGTTGTTTAGTACACATGCCATGTTACTGTCTATGCATGAAGTTTAGGCCTATAAATGAAATAAAAAATGCCTCTCACTTCAAGGGTTAAAAGAAAAACGCAAATAAATTTTAGTAATACTGTCAAATTTCAAATTATACTTTTCAATAACAAAGAGTTTGACCACTGCAGGGAAGACACTTGGTTATGAACCCTGCGCTAGTAGGATCCTCATATTTTAACCTGGGCCCAAGTACTCCCAAATGTTTTTCTTACTGATTGGAAGAAGCGAGAAACAAAGTATAAGAAACACACTTCAGCTAAAAGGCTAATGTAGTAAAGAAGCAGCCTGACTTGCTGTTCTCCAAGAACAAACGAAGTCACTTCCTGTTTCTGGTGAGTGACAGTGGAGCTTGGATGACTGGGGCAGATAAGACCTATGTCTAACAAATCTGGGATGAATATGTAAATGTGATGTTCTGAGCCACGATAATTACAATGGTGAAATGTCTCAGACATAGGAACAACAACTACAAAAAAGAAGAGTATCAGGTACAAAGCTTAGTGGAACATGCCTGAAAATGACAAGATAACAAAGTCATTTGAAGAACATACCTCTTCTGTAGATAGACTAGAAGAGGACAGTAACATACTTCTGAGAAAATGAATAACTATACAGAAAGCTATTCACATTACATGGAAAAGACATTGGTATATAGAAGGCATGCAGCAAGTAACAAATGAATAGCTTATAACCACAGATACCCTTCCCATCTTAAACTAGCCTCCCAGTTCAGTAGCAATGGTTAAAAATACTGCTTATATTGCTGGGTGTGGTGACCTGTGCCTCACAGCTACTTGGGAGGCTAAAGCAAGAAGATTCTAAGCTTGAGGCCAGCCTGGGCAAGACCATCTCACCAAGAAAAAAAAAATTAAAAAAATAAACAAATAAATAAAGTATATTGGAGAGCAGGAAATGGTGAAGTTAAACAGGTGTCAAGACCTGCTGATTTTTGTAGCAAGTCTGTATTTGAAAATTTTAAATTATGTACAACTAATTTTAAAAAACAAGACTCAAAATTAGATCACATACAAGTTATTCATTTTAGAATAAAAAAAGAAAGGCATGAGATGAATCTTAAAAACGCAAAGAAGCCTTCCCTCCCCCTCTGGTTCCTCTGTACTAGAGACTGAGCCCAGGGCCTTCCCACTGAGTCACATCCCCACTCTTTTTTATTGCTTTTATCATAAGACAGGGTCTCACTAAGTTGCCTAGGCTGGGCTCAAACCTGTGATCCTCCTGCCTCAGGCTCTGGGGCTGCTGGTATTATAGACAGGAGTGTGCCACTGTGCCTGGCTAGACTGTAATTTCTTAAATGAGTTTTGCTGACATGAAATTGTTTTCTATTGGATTAAAAAGAAATGAGATTCCCCCCTTCCCAACCTTAACTTCTGCAAAAGTACTGTCCATGGGTTGATAAAATAAAAAAACAGGGTCAGGAATACAGCTCAGTGGCACAGTGCACTCCTGGCAAGCATGAGGTTGTGAGTTCAATTCCCGGTACAAAAAAAAAAAACAAAACCAAAAACCAAACAAACAAAAAAACCAGTGTAATTCTAAAGTAAGAAAACACATTTAAGAAAATATCAACTGATTTCTCAAATTATACCTTGTGACATTTTAAATATCATTTTTCAACAGATAAAGTTCTCTGTTAAACAGCTGAAGTTTTGAAAAGGGCAGAACATGAACATCAGAATTCTAGCACAATTAACAGCAACACAAGAGGTCAGAATTTTGGCAGAATATATAGTATTTCACAGACCCTGGGAAATATACAACAAAATTAGAAAAATAAAACAACAGGTGAATAATAATAAATTCTGTAGGTTTTTTCCCTTGAATTCAGTACAATCAGAACCTCTCTGTAGGAACACAGAATGAAGGAAAATAACACAAAGACAACCGAAACAGTAGGAGTTTACTTCTGTGATCCTACCCTTGGGGCACTCCAGTTAAGTTTAGGGAAGACACTGCCCCCCAGGGAATTGATAGCTTCCTGGACTTTGGTGGTGAACTCCGGAAATTCTGGTGCCTACAGAGAAAAGAAATCATGGGGGCAAGTCAATATCATATCATCGTAGTAAACACTGAAAACATCAAAATGTCAAGGTTAGAATTTACTACCTGAATTTATGAACTCACTTAAATAAGATCGAGGATCAAATAATGTTTACCAACAAGAGAAATAAAATTTAACTACTCAAATGGCACTTCCCAAAATAATCAAACCCTACAAATCGAAAATGACAGATGTCATTAGGCACTTAGCATGTGAAGAAGGAATGAACTGGTTCATTCTGTAAACCTACTGCAGGCCAGCATGGATTACGCACAAAGTGACAGGGACAACACCTGTGCACACACACCAATTCTCAGAACAGCACGGCATCCTTCAGAGCTAGAAGCTTTTCTGTATATAGAAGTCTTGGATATATCCCCAGAAGATTTCATGAGAATGAAAATTGATATAATGAATCATCATACACTGCCATTTCCAGGCAACTTTTAATATAAAGCAAGTTCAAAAATAAGACCTTGGTCCTTTTTGGGTCATTTAAAAATGTGCATTTAAAAAAAAATATGTATTTTATATAAGCAAGTAATAGAAACATTCTAAGTACACATTTCAACCAAAAAAGTAAAAAATACTGCTGTTAAACAGCAATATAAATTATCAAAGGAGCTCATGGATGTAAGTTGGAGAAAAGGAGAGCAAGAGGTGACAGTAGAGCTTTCGGGAGAGACAGAGCACAAAATACTAACAGAAATTTCTCACCTAAGAATTTAACTGTATAATCCCTTACACAGAGGGTTGCTGCCCCCTATCGCCCAACCTGCAAATTCTCAAAGAAAATGCAGCAACCGGTCTACAATTAACTGAACATTCCAAAAAAAGTCAAATCTTGGATTGCAAGACAGTTGCTCCCCAACTGTTCCTCAAGACAAACAAGCACTTCTAAACAATTTTAACTTGGTGAGTGATATCTTACAATATTAGTACCTCACACCAAATGTCACATGATCACAGTAAATTCTCCTCTCCCTCTCTCGCCACTTTGAAATACAATGCCTTGGATATAAGCAGCAAGAATTATTCTTACAAACCAAGTTTTTACTGTAAAGCAAATGGCTTATGAGGACTCCCAAAATCTGGCATCAATTATAAGAAAAAACTAATAGGATTCTGGAAACACACCACAGAAGTAAATTTTAAAAATGACAATGTATTTCCATGGGGCGTGTGTGTGTGTGTGTGTGTGTGTGTGTGTGTGTGTGTGTTTTACTGTGAACTGAACCCAGGATCCTCGCATTGAGCTATACCCCCAGCCAATTTGCCTAATTAAAATTTATTTTTTATTTTTTATTTTTGAGGCAGGGTCTCACTGAGTTACTCAGGCAGGGGCTAAAACTTGTGATTCTCCTGTCTCAGCCTCCCAGAGAGGTGGAATTACAGGCATTAGCCGTTACGACAGGCCTGTCCAATTTTTTAACAGTGCTGAGGAGGAAATGCAAGAGTTCTGCATATTGTAGCTTGAGTTTTTCTCTCCTAAGAACGTTCTGCCATGAATGTGCCTGCTCAACTCCAACTAGTTCCACACACGGAAACCTAAATACTTTTTTAAATTACTTATCTTCAAATAATTTTAGACTTTCGGAAACATCACAAGGACAGTACAAAGAATGTCTATACACTCTTTATCTCGACTCCCTATTTTATCACATTTGGTTTATCATTTTGCCTCCAAACCCTGCCCTATATCCATGCATGTGTGTCTACTTATTTATATTTACAAACATACAATACATCTTCTCTCCTGTACTGTTTTAGAGGAAGCTGTGGTCACTAAGCCTCTTTACCCTTAAATACTGCAAAGTATATTTTGTCTTTTTTTTTTTTTTTTTTTTTTTTTTGTGGTACTGGGGATTGAACTCAGGGCACTGTACATGGTAGGTAAGTACTCTACCATTGAGCTCATCCTCAGCCTGCAGTATAATTTCTAAAAAGCTGGGTTAACATTCTCTTATACACAGCGTAATAAAATGATCAAAATCAGGGAGCTAACACAGATATAGCAATATTACCTAATCTATTGATCTTATTCAGTTTGCCCATTACCCTAATAATGTCTTTTATAGCAAAAGAAAGATCAGAATTTTTGCTCTGGTCCAGGATCCAGTCTAGAATCTCATACTGCATTTAGATGTTATGTTTCTTGAATTTCTAATCTGAAATTAGTGCTTGCTTCCACAGCACATATATCAAAATATTCTAATCTGAAACAGTTGCTCTCTCTGTGGTTTGATATTTTTAAAGAGTACAGAGAAGTTATGCTATAAAATTTCTACAAAGCTGCCCTGCTCGGGTGTTTCCACACAGTTAGTCAGTCAGTGGTGAGCCCTGCATCAGGAGGCAGAGAGCAGAGGTCCGTCTCACCACACTGACCAACTGGTTGCCAGGTCTTTCCATTGTATAGTCACCATTTTCCCTTTTGCAGTTAACAAGTAACTTGGATGGAGACACTTTGAGAATATACAAATATCCTCTTTCTCATTAAATATACATTTACTAGTTTTAAAAGCTATTCAATCAATTATTACCAGGATAGTTGCCAAATGGTGATTTCTAATTCCATTACTGCTTCTAAATGGTATCAATTAGTGCCTATTAATACTTTAAAGAAAGGCTTTCTTTTCCACTTATTTAAATTAATCATTTATTTATGTCAGTATACGACTATGAATTCTTAATCAGTGATGTGGGGGGGGTACCAGCAATCGAACTCATGACCTTGTGCTTGCCAGGCAGGAGCTGTTCCACTGAGCTATATCCCAGCTATAGTCTATTACTGTCATTATTATTATGATGCACAAGCCTACAGGGCTTTAGCCAGCAGGAGCTCATTCATGTTGGCTTCTAGAATCTTTCTTTCATGTTCCTATCATTCTTTTAGTGCTTCCCTAGCTTCTGGCACAATATACTTCTGTGGGCTCATTTTTACTTTCCTTTTATTTTTTAAATTATTTATATTCTGGGTCATCCACAAATAAAAATAGCTAAATTATGGAAGCATAAATCCACCAACAGATTAATGGATAAAAGAAAATGTGGTATATATACATAATGGAGTACTACTCAGGCATAAAGAAGGATAAATTTGAGCCATTTGTAGGAAGACAGATGGACCCAGAATACTTTCACATGTTAATATACAACACTGATTTAAGTTACATACTGGGCTCCCACATAAAAGAAATGATAATTTTATGCCACTGAAATATACTTTAATAAGCAAACACAAATTTTTCATTTTAATTCCCATCAATCTTGGAATTCAGAGTTTATATTTGGCTCAATTCCATCTTTCAGGGTATAACAGAATCAGTCAAAACAGCAAATATGCACTTTGTCTCTTTTGTAATCAAAGGGAACAACAAGAGAGCAAGCTACATCTGTCTGCTAAAGAATGACTAGAGTTATTATTCAGAACCAATGGTAGGCCCCAAACAAGAAGATCCCAACAGTGGTGAGGACATGGGACTTTCTGGAGGTGAACACTTAAAAGCTTGAGGCCAAGTCTTGCATGACGGTGTGAGGCTGTCTCCATGCAGGGGCTGCTGGGCTCTTACCGTAAGTGTGGCTGTGTTCTCGTCATCAGACCACTGTGTGGATAGGAGGACAGAAACAAAACATTAAATGTAAATACTGTCTTGGGAGTCCACAGGTAGTACACCCAGCACCTAAAAATGATTCACAAGGAATCACTTCTTGAACACAAAGTATATGTAAATATATGGATCAAAATAATACTTCATAGGATTTCTTCCTTTACTAAATGTAAGATCTAAATAGTAAAACCATTACAGAGGTCATTTCAATTAGCACCATCTACTGAACAGATTATTTTATTTCCTACCAACCTGTATTTCTTCTGCTTCATCGTCACTGTCTGGCTGAGAGCGAGTCGGTGGATCTTGCCTAAAAACATAAAGCAAAAATTAAGTAAGAAAAAGACTCTGGTACCAGGTAGTCATAATTTCAAGGGTATTATGTTTTTCTGTGAAAAAGCAATATAAGGAAAAGTTTGGTTTTTGAGACAGGAGCCAGTAAAAATTAATATGGAATTAAGAAGAGCACACTTCCAGTAAGAGATGGCAAAACAGTCTCTTGCCTTTTCAGAAATTATCAAAATCCAGGAAAAGAAAAAGTCACACTCCATCTCTGAAAATACTGTAAGAATCACCTATGGCTCTGACCCTGATGCATGAGAAAGCATTGCCAAAGACAAGGAAGATCTGACAGGAGGGAGAAAGACATGGGAAGGACACACATGAAGAGCTGTCTACACAGCAATGGAACATCCTTGGGAGCTGCCCTTTGTAGAGGGAATTCCCAGCACCTGGCTGGTGACAGAATTACTCAGGATCTGGACTGGACCATGGAAAAGGAAGGGAGGGGGAATACTTAGACACACTGTCTCTGAAGAAGGCAGTAAGCAAAGCAGAAGGTTAGAAAGGACCATTCAACAGCCAATCTTTGTGGTCCGACAGGGGAGCAGAGGCTGAAAGAACTCACAGAATCCTCAGAATGCTGCCTGGCCACTCCTCAGTACCCAACTACAAACAGTAATCTCAGGAAGAACTCATTCAGTGGGGGTGAAAATAACTAAAATAAGAAGCAGCACAGGAGCTTTGCAAAGACCCCAAAGAATAAATGGAAACCTCTGGTGAAACACAAATCTTTCCCTTTAAGAGCCCTCCTTAAACTCTACTGAAATGACAAGAAAAATTTCAAAGACAAAGATGACAAAAAGGAGATAACTACAGAGAAACGTGGTAAGAAAAGTTTTGAAAAGAAAAGACCAGCGGGAAGAGTTACCCAGGAGCAAGCGGTCGCACCTTAGGGATATCGTGCAAGGTGAGACCAAAGACAAGGCGATGGATGACAGGCCAGTGTACTGGACCTTCCTTATCCTGCAAACCTTCCTTACACTGTGAACCCTAGCAACCAATCCTCCACAGTGCTTCTGGTGAGCAAGTAAGCAGTTTTTTTTTTTTTCTTCGGGAAAAAAGTGAACAAAAGAGGGTAAAGTTTCAGGTACACAATGGCCCAGAAAAACATGGGGGTGATATGCTAAACTCTGACGTAGAGTTATGTAAAGTCCTGGTGAACAGTGGGACTCTTCCTCCCACCCTGCTCACACAATGCAGATAATGAAAGAACTGTTCTCTGTATGAAGTGAATAATCCCAGAGGACAGATCTACAGAGACTGTGTATCCAGGAATCTCCCACCAGCAGCTGCTGACTACAGATACACAAAATTTGCAAATGTTTGTGCAAACGTATCCCCTGCTCTCATACACAAAGGCCTGAAAATTTACAAAACTGAAGAAAAGCTCTAATATGAAAAACTGTTCTTCAAAAAGAAGAAAAGAGTTATATACCTGGAAGAAAAAACTGAAAGATTCTTGCCCTAGTATAAATTACTGTACAATTATGGCAATGGTCTAATATGGCGGAAGACCAAAAAAACGTTTACTCCCTTCGGCCCTAATTGCAACTTTCTTTTCATCTGCACGCTTAGAAAATTCCAATCAGTTCCTTGCACGTCATAAATGCCCACCCCATGCACCACCTCCGATCAGAAGTCACATAACCCTCTGCCTTTCTCCGGTCAGAGTAGAAGGCCAAACCACCGCAGGTTATGGGCTCCTCTCCGCGTCCTCAATAAATGGTCACTTTCTATGTCCTTTTATTTCTCTATTGCGCTGGAAAACTCTAACAAAAACAATAAGGGAACCAACTATAAAATATTTTTTTAAATTACTAACTTTTTGTCCTCAAAGACAAAAGACATTGGAAAGAACAGAGTAAACACTGAATTTATAGAAACTGAAAATTCAATAGCTAAAATGAAAAAAAAATCAAGAATACTAATCAATCCCATCCAAAAATGGGGATCTGAGATGAACACACACTTTTCAGATGAAGAAGTACAAACAGCAAATAAAATACGTGAAAAAATGTTTAACAGCACTCGTCATTCGAGAGATGCAAATTAAAACTACACTGAGATTCCACCTCACCCCAGAAAGAATGGCTAGTGTCAAGAAGTCAACCAATAACAAATGCTGGAGGAGCTGTGGGGAAAAAGGAACCCTTCTCCACTGTTGGTGGGAATGCAGGCTGGGGCAACCACTGTGGAAGTCAGTGTGGAGATTCCTCAAAAATCTAGGCTTGGAGGTCCCATTTGACCCAGATATTTCCCTTTTGGGTATCAGAATATTTGCAAAATAATAGTAATAGACATACAGAAAGTTAAGCAACAATTTAAAACATGATTATAAGTTCCAGGAAAAAGTTATTTTCAAATAAGAAGGTAAACATATTAAACACTGTGGCTCAGGAGTCAACACTAATTAAGTAATACTGCAAACACTGATAATGGATTTAATTGAAAATTATAAGAGAGTTAAAGAAGGTGTGAGAAAGTTAAGTCTCCAAAGATCATGACAGAAAACCAAGAAACAATACTGAAGATAAAGACAATATTAAGAAACAACGGTATCATCACAGTAAGATACATGGAAGTTACAGAGTAATTTTGCTCTGATGTGTTCTGGTTATGCGCTATGCTTCTTGCCCAAGAAGTAACAAGCACTAGGAAGGCATATTTTCCTCTTTAAATCCAGAAATCTACATTCTGGTTTACCGATCAAACTGTTAATGTGTGTCATTTCCTCAAACTGTAATCAACACTTAGTCATTCTCAACAATCGAGTTTCTAGATCTGCGACACTAAGAACCAGACACTATGCCAGTGCTAATACCAGCACACCATCAACCTGTGAATCACTGCCCCAGCAGCCAGCCTTTCCCTCACATTTCTTCACATGCCACATCATATTGTACGTGCAGTATTATCACGGCTTACTTAACCCTTAATATGAAAAGTATCCAAAACAAACTTGAAATGTTATTTTATTGCTCTAAAAATCAATTAGGAGTTTTGTGAGTATAACAGAATATATTTAAAAATGTATTTGTAATCAGCTTATTCAGTTTCTCAGAGAATTTATCACATGCAACGATGAGGTATGCTACAAAATGTATTCCTGGGACAAGATATTGACATTTTCAAATTTGCAAGTTTATTAGGCTTGGCTTTCTAAAGTATCCCTCTAAATACTGATGACTGAATTGATTAAAGTATGATGCTGTGTATGGGGTTCTGTGTGTTCTGTATTACACTTTGCAGAGCTAGTAAATAAGAGCACAGGCAGTGACTGCAGAAAGATAGTTTCAGATGCCCCAGT
The DNA here is from genome assembly GCA_004363535.1 of Dasyprocta punctata. Lineage (NCBI taxonomy): Eukaryota > Metazoa > Chordata > Mammalia > Rodentia > Dasyproctidae > Dasyprocta > Dasyprocta punctata. The sequence continues at coordinate 90,275 of RJWM01002192.1, read as the reverse complement.
GCTGCTATTGCTGGCTGGGAGCTCCCTCCACTCCAGACACATCAAGATCATCCATGTCTCAGAAACCTGATGATGCTGTTCCCCCAGCCTGGAAGATTCTTCCCTCCCGACCTTCACATCTAAGAGGGTCAAAAGCTCTTTTTTTTTTTTTTTTTTTTTTTTTTGTGGCACTGAGGATCAAACTCACAACCTTGCAACTGCCAGGCAGGCATTTAAGTCACTGAGCCAAACTCCCGGTCCTAGTTTTTTGAGACAGGGTCACACTATGTCACTCAGGCCAGCCTTGCGCTCACATTGTAGCCCCGGCTGGCCTCAAACTCACAACACTCCTCCTACCTCAGCCTCCCAAGTGCTGGGATTAAAGGCGTGCGCTACCACACCAGGTTAAAAGCTCCTTCTTTAGATACTCCCTGACCCCTGCCATAATTCTCTTGGCAATTTAAAGTCTGCGACTACCCCATCTTCTTCAGGGAGATAATCTCAATTTCATACTGATATATGTGTTTATTTAGTATTTGTGCCAACTAAGATTAATGATAATGAGAATAGTTAGTATTTCTTTCTTTTGTGTGTGTGTGTCTGTGTGTGTGTGTTTCCCCAGTACTGGGGGTTGGACCCAGAGCCTTTACACTGAGTCTCATCCCCAGCCCTTTATTTTTTATTTTGCAACAGCGTCTCACTAAGTTGCCCAGGAATATACAACATACTGGGCATTGGGCTGAACACTTTACACGATTGCTTTTTTATCCTTGCAACAACCCACCAGGTAAATTCTACCTTATCCTTGCCCAGTTTACAGACAAGGAAACAGACACAGTGAGCTGGGAAACAAGGATACAACCTGAACCTAGGTGATCTGACTAAAGAACCAGCTCTATGCAGTTTTCACTCCCATAAAACATGAAGCTGAACCATCAACCCCAAAGGGTAGGTTCCCTATGTGACTGGTGCATAACTGTGGAGCACAGCATGGAACTGTATACTGCTATAATGCCGATGCAGCAACTTGGTTGTTATTGTTTGTGGTGTTGGGGATCAAACCTACAGCCCTGTGCCCGCTAGGCAAGTGCGCAACCACAGAATGTGTAACTCCAGCTTCAACAGGATTTAACAGTGTTTGCCTAAGCTAGTTTCATGCAAACAGCTGGCCAATGAAAATCAACATCTGGCTCTTCAGTGTTTACAGTACTCAAGTCTATCAATATTTTCTAATGTTTTACTTATACTGCATTCTTACCTATGTAAAGTTATTATAAATGCCATATTTGAGAATAAAATTATATGTGTAAATATCTCAAAATTGAGCTTTCTCCACATTTTCTACCCTTCTGTTTTCTCCTCAACTGTTCAGACTAATAAGGCTCCACATTGATGATGTTTTAGATTAACAGGCTATGAATTCCTCGAACCAGAAATACAATCCAGAAAACTACACTAAAAATCTACCAGGCAAAAATATGGGATTGAGTTAGTTTCACCGAAAACAATTCTAAGCACATGTTCATTCACCCAACAATGTTCGTCAAGCACATTTTATGTATCAGGTACTGTTCTAAGTGCTGGGGTGAAAATGGGGACCAAGTTCCTGTTGTCATGAAATTGCAAATAGAACAATTAAGAAAATTACATCAGGTGGAAACTGTGCTAATACAGAAACATGAGGTCAGGGGATGGTGATATATGAGCCAGGGTTGCTATTAGGCTATTTTACAAAGGATGGTGAGGGATGCACATTTAGATGACATGACATGACTTCAAGGCACAGGCCTGAAAGGAAGAATAGGAATTCCTAGGTTCTATGGGGCTGGGGATATAAGTCAATGGTACAGCACTTGTCTTGCATGTGTAAGGCTCTGAACTGGATCCCTAGCAACCTCCTCCCTCCCAAACAACAACAAGAACCACCACCAATGATTTTTAAACTTTCTCAAGTTTGCACTAAAAAGACTGAAATCTAACTTTTTCCCTTTACCCTACAAATAGGGCACTACCTCAACAGCTTCTAGGAGGAAGGGGTGGAGCCACAGTGGATCAACTGTGGGGAGCAAAATGTTGACTTAAATGATAAACCCTAGTGAAGCTTCCTGTTGGCAATGGAAACTGAATTTTTACCTAACAAATGAAGGATCTCAAGTGGTTACAATGTGCCCTATCCCTCACCCTGCTACCTTCAGAAGGTGTTATGGCTTGTATCTACATGTTCCCCCAAAGCCTCATGTAGTCATAGGTGGGGCTTTTGCAGAGGTGCTGGCTACAGCATGTGATGCTGGGATTGATTCATGGTGCAATGTTAGGCTCAAGGGCACTAGGATTAAGGGTGTGAGTGCTGCCCACCCTAAGTAGCTTGGATAAGATATAAGGGGTAGAATGAGCTGTGGTCACCCCTGCTTGCTTTTGCTGTCTTCTACCTGCAACAAACTATTTTTCCTCTGCAATGCCCCTCTGCCATGTGCCATGCTGTCTTGGAGCCAGCCAACTATGAACTGAAACCTCCATGTAATCCAAATAAACTTTTCCTCATTTAACTTTGAGTGTCAGGCATTTTGTCTCAGCAATGAGAAAAGTAACTAAGACAAAAGGTAAAAGTATCAGTATAGCCCTTCTCTAAAGCAGAAATGAAAGGAATTATGCAATTTCATAATTAGTTATTAATAAAAGGGAGAGGCGCTCAATTTTGAAAATATTAACTGAACACTGACAAGGACTATAAGACAAAGATCAACACATCTTTTTAGTTAAGAGGAAAGACCTAAATGATTGAGGGAATGACGCCCAAGCTAATTTATTTATTTTATATGTTAAATGTTGAGATTTACTCATTATAGCATTCTTTAGGATAAAGTTTAAATAATTTATTTTTCTGATATACTTTACCTTCCTGAAACCACCAGAGTTCCATCATCTAGTAAATAATCCTTTACATTCTGAGGAAGTGGAAGAATGACACTGAAAAAGAAAAACACATACTTCAAAATAGGCATCACTTTAAAAAACCAAACACACACACATGCATAAATAAATAAATAAAAACCCAAACACAGTAGAGACTGTTAATTTTTTAATAATTTGTTCCAGTTATTTTAATATGAAATACAAAATGTTAACCTTGTACATTTGGTAGCAGCAAAGTGGTAGTTAGTGTAATATGAGTACATAGTCCAGTTCACATAATCACTACAATAGTCCTTATGGTAAAGACATAAGCAAATAACCCAGCAAAGTCTAAAGAACCAGATAGAAATCACAATATGAAACTAACAAGCTCAAAAAAATTTTGGATGAATGAGCATGATGATTTTGTGTCTTTAAGAAATCTAAGACAAGTGACTTCACCTAGTTGGGCAGCCTCAGTGTGCTGTTTTGGGACCTGATAAGGACCCACCCAGTGACCTCAAGTATCCTGCCCAGTGTATTCCACCAAGCCAGGGAGACTTGGTTCACCGCCCTGACCTGGTAAGGCCCCACCCTGGACCCCAAGCAGCTGAGTAGCTTCGGTACACTGTGTGGGATCTACTGAAGGTCTACACAGCGTACTCTACCTATCTAGAGAGCCTCCAAGAGTTGCTCAGAACCTGGTAAGGCCTGACTAACAATCCCCACCCCGTTGGGGAAACCCCCTCCAGTACGGAGAGCCATCCTCAACCCAGGAAGCAACTGAGACTTTGCCTTCAGCTGCCCCAGGGGAATACAGCAAAATGACAAAACACAAGAGCAAAATGCAATCTCAAGCCTCCAGCCCATCCCAAACAAATCTAGGAGACATGGACATAGAAGAAAGTATAAACCGCACACCTGAAATTTCTGCAATGATAGCAACTGAAGTAAAGAAACAAGTTCACGAAGCTGTAAAGGAAATTAGATTAGAAATAATCTCCCAGGTAAAACAAGAAATGATAAATGTAATGAAAGAAATGCTGAACACATCTAAAGAAGACATAATTTAAAAAATAGAGGAGCACTAGAAAATGATGGAAACCTTGAAAGAACAATATAAGAAAGAATTAAAACGCATGAAACAGATTGAAAGAGATATCCAGGAGATCAAAAATTCCATTGAAAGTTAGCAAAACTGCCCGGACAAATGCGAAGATAAACTTTCAGAACTCAAAGACAAAATTGTAGCCAGTGAATAGAAAGGAAAGATCTTTTAAAAATAACATGGAATCAGGAAACAACATTTCAACAGTTGCAAGATGACACAAAGAAAAACAATGTAAGATTGATAGGTGTAAACGAAAAAGGTGACAACACAAATGAAAGACTATTTACAGAAGTAATAGCAGAAAATTTTCCAAACATGGAAGAGGAAACTGACAGACAGATAAGTGAAGCATATAGAACTCCAATTAGCCATAACCAAAATACATCTACACTCAGACATATAATAATCAACATCCCAGAAATTCAACATAAGAACAGAATATTAAGAGCTGTTAGAGAAAACAAACAAATCACCTATAAAGGAAAGCCATTAGAATCACAGCAGACTTCGTAACACAAACAATCAAGTCAAGAACATGGAGTGAAGTATTTCAAATCCTAAAAGAAAAGGACTTCCAACCCTGAGTGATATACCCTGCAAAACTATCCTTCAAAATCAATGGAGAAATAAGATACTTCCACAACAAAGAACAACTGAAGAACTCCATGACCACCAAACAACCCTGCAAAGAATACTGAAAGATATTCTAAATAGACATAAAAATGACTATGATTTCAAGAACACCAACAGAAAAAACCACTGAGCAGGGCAAACAATTAAACAGAGGGGAAAGAACCAACAGCAAAAAGAGAACATGACAAAAATAAGCTAATATATCAGTTATAATAATTAATTTAAATAGCCTCAACTCACCAATTAAAAGACTGACAGAATGGATCAAGAAACAACATCCAACCATATGCTGTATACAAGAAACCCATCTAACCCAAAAGGAAATTCATAGACTGAAAGTCAAAGGATGGAAAACAGTACTTCATGAAACAGGAACCCCCAAAAAAGCAGGGTTAGCTATTCTGTTTGCAGACAATATGAACTTCAAACCAAGAATGATCAAAAGAGATAAAGAAGGTCACTACATACTGGTTAGGAGAAAACTTCAAGATGAAGGGATAACAATCTTAAATATATATTCACCAAATATGGGAGCATGCAGCAACATAAAACAAATACTAACAGATTTGAAAAATCAAATAAGCAATACACAATTATAACGAGACCTTAACACAAAGAGAGAGATCAACTAGACAAAAAGTCAGCAAAGAAATAACACAACTGAATCAAACTTGTGAACAAATGGACTTAGTAGACATGTACAGAGTGTTTCCCCAACCACAGCAGAATACACATTCTTCTCAGCTTCACATGGGACATTCTCTAAAATAGACCATATACAAGCCCATAGAACATGCTTAAGTAAATGCAAAAGAATCAAAATTATTCCTTGCATATTATCTGATCATACTGCCTTGAAACTGGAAATTAATGATAAAAGAAGCTGCAAAAACTCCATAAACACATGGAAATTATATAATATACTCCTGAACAATCACTGGGTCACAGGAAATTAAAGAAGAAATTAAACAATATCTACAAGCAAACAAAAATGCAAATAAGTATTACTGGAACCTGTGGGATGCAACAAAAGCAGTCCTCAGAGGGAAATTTATCGTGGTGAATTCTCACATCAGGAAAACCGAACAAACACAAATAAATAACCTGATGCTACACCTCAAACATCTAAAAAAAGAAGAGCAAGTCAAGCCCAAAGCCAAAAGAAGGGAGGAGATTATAACGATCAGAGCAGAAATTAACACAATTGAGACTAAGAAAACAAAATGAAGAAGTAATGAATTGAAGAGTTGGTTCTTTGAAAGAATAAATAAAATTGCTAAGTCCCTAGCCAACCTTATTACAAAACAGAAAGGCAAAACTCAAATTCATGCAATAAAGAATGAAAAGGGTGAAATCACTATAGACCCTGTGGAAATACAGGAGATCATCAATACCTACTTTGAAAACCTTTACTCTCATAGGCTCAATAACATAGAAGAAATGGACAGATTCCTAGAAACATACGAATTACCAAAGATGAATCAAGAAGATGAATAACCCAACTTCAGTTAATGAAATTGAAAATGTAATTAGAACCTTACCAACAAAGAAAAGCCCAGGTCCTAATGGATTCACAGCCAAATTCTACAAGAAATTTAGGGAAGACTTAATGCCAACACTCCTCAAACTCTTCAATGAAATTGGAAGGGAAGCAATTCTCCCTAACACATTCCTGGAAGCAAGTCTTACCCTAATACCAAAATCAGAGAAAGTCCTAACCAAAAAAGAGAACTACAGGCCAATCTCCCTAATGAACCTATGTTCATTGTATTCAAACCTATATGCAAAAAACCTCAATAAAATACTGGTAAACAGAATGCAGCAAATCATCCAGAAGATTATATACCATGACCAAGTGGGATTCATCCCAGGAATGCAGGGATGGTTCAACATATGCAAATCAATAAATGTAATATACCATATCAACAGGGCCAAAGATAAGAATCACATGATCATCTCAATAGATGAAGAAAAAGCTTTTGATAGAGTTCAACACTCATTCATCATAACCCTATGGAAAATTGGAATAGGTGGTCTTTACCTCAATCTGATAAAAGCCATCTATGACAAACCAACAGTCAGCACCGTATTAAATGGTAAAAAACTGAAAGCTTTCACTCTAAAATCAGGAACAAGACAAGGTTGTCCACTATCACCACTCCTATTCAGTATAGTGCTAGAAACATTAGCCAGAGGTATTAGACGAGAGAGAAATAAAAGGAATAAGAATAGGAACGGAACAAGTTAAATTATCATTATTTGCAGATGACATGATACTCTACATAGAAGACCTCCAAAACTCCAATGAAAGGCTTCTAGATGTAATAACCAAATTCAGTAATGCAGCTGGATACAAAGTCAACACTCAAAAATCAGCAGCATTGTTGTACGCAAACAACAAACTCACTGAGAGAGAAATAAGGGAAACCACACCCTTCACAACAGCATCCAAAAAAATGAAATACTTAGGAATCGATCTAACATAGGAAGTAAAAGATCTATATAGTGAGAATTACGGTACTCTTAAAAAAGAAATTGAAGAGGATTTCAGAAAACGGGAAGGCATTCATTGCTCATGGATAGGAAGAACATTGTGAAAATGGCCATTCTCCCAAAATTGTTGCAAAGATATAATGGAATTCCCTTCAAAATATCATTTGCATACCTCACAGATCTAGAGAAATCATTCCTAAAATTCATCTGGAACCAGAAGAGACCTAGAATAACAAAGGCAGGAAGCATTGCAACCCCTGACTTGAAATTATATTACAAAGCTACTTTCATAAAATCAGCATGGTACTGGAATAAAAACAGACCTGAAGATCAGTGGGAAAGATTAGAAGATACAGTCACAACTACAAACACACTCAGCCACCTCATCTCTGACAAACGGGCCAAACATGTTCACTGGAAGAAAGATAGCCTCTTCAATAAGTAGTGCTGGAAAAACTGGCTTTCCATATGCTGAAAACTAAAACCAGACCCATGCCTATCACCATGCACTAAATTAAAGTCAAAATGGATCAAAGATCTAAATATTAAGACAGAAACACTAAGTAGCCGGGCGTGGTGGCGCACGCCTTTAATCCCAGCACTCGGGAGGCTGAGGTAGGCGGAGCGTTGTGAGTTCGAGGCCGGCTTGGGCTACAACGCGAGCACAAGGCCGGCCTGAGCTACACAGTGCGACCCTGCCTCAAAAAAAACCAGGGCCGGGAGTTGGCTCAGTGCCTTAAGCGCCTGCCCTGGCAGGCGCAAGGCTGTGAGTTCAATCCCCGGTGCCGGAAAAAAAAAAAAAAAAAGACAGAAACACTAAATCTACTGCAAGACAAAGTAGGTAGAAATCTTGAAGACATAGGGGTAGGCAGAGAATTCCAGAACAAAAATCGAACTGCCTGGGAAATACTTCCCAGAATCAAAACTGGGATCTTGTCTTATTAAAAAGTTTTTGCATGTCAAAAGCAATCTCCAACAGAGTGAAAAGGAAACTCACAAATTGGGAAAAAAATCTTAGTCAACTGTCCCTCACACAAAGAATTTCTAATCAGAACATATAAAGAATTTTGAAAAATCAGGGCCCCAAAATTCAAAGATCTAATCCAAAAATGGCATCTGAGATGAATATACACTTCTCAGATGAAGAAATACAATTGGCAAATAAATACATGAGAAAATATTCAGCATCATTGGTATTAGAGAAACGCAAATTACAACAGCACTAAGACTCCATCTCACTCCAGAAAGAATGGCCAGCATCAAGAAATCAACCAATAACAAATGCTGGAGGAGCTGTGGGGAAAAGGGAATTCTTCTCCACTGTTCATGGGAGTGTAGACTGGTGCAACCACTGCGGAAATCAGTATGGAGGTTCCTCAAAAAGCTAGAATTAGGGGTCTCATTTGACCCAGCTATCCCGCTTCTGGGCATATTCCCAGAAGAACTGAAACCATCATACCACAGCAATATATGTGCACCCATGTTTATAGCTGCACAGTTTGTAATAGCCAAATTTTGGAAACAACCCAAATGCCCATCAACTGAGGAATGGATAAAAAAGATGTGGTATTTTTATACAATGGAGTACTACTCAGCTATAAAGAAGGATCACAGTGAGGCTTTTATAGGTAAATGGATGTGACTTGAGATCTTACTCCTAAGTGAAATAAATCAGATTTACATGTGGAAACACCGTATTGTCTCCCTAGTGTAAGAAACTGAAAGAATAAATGAGATCCAAAATCTTCAATAAACATTGTGAAAGGGTAAGAAACTGCTCAAAGGTGAAAAAGAACTCAGATAGTGAAAAACAGAAAAGGAAGGGAAAAGAAAAAAGATATAAATTTGTGTGTATATACGTAAGATAGGTAAGATGATTGTACTACTAATTCTATTAGTTCTTAGAACAGAACAGTTTATACTCATATGATTAGATCAATTCTTAGAACAGAACAGTTTATACTCATATGATTAGATCAATTCTGCTTGTTTATATCTGGTAATCTGAGTAACTCTTTCAAAGATAACTATGCAAAATAACAAGCACTGTTAAATTCCTATCATCTTGTTTTGAAAACCTGTATTGTTATTGTTTTGGGTTTTTTGGTTGTTGTTTGTTTCTTTTGTTTCTTGTATTTCCTGTCTCTTTTTGGTTTTGTTTTGTTTTTTTCCCCTCTTTAAAATAAAATTAAAAGCCGGTGGTGGCGCACGCCTTTAATCCCAGCACTTGGGAGCTGAGGTAGGAGGAGCGTTGTGAGTTCGAAGCCGGCTTGGGCTACAACACAAGTGCAAGGTCGGCCTGAGCTACATAGTGTGATCCTGCCTCAAAAAACCAGGGCTGGGACTTTGGCTCAGTGGCTTAAGCACCTGCCCTGGCAGGTGTGAGGTTGTGAGTTCAATCCCCAGTTCCGAAAAAAAAAAAAAAAAAAATTTTAAATTAAATTAAATTAAAGGGGCCAGGGGTTTAGCTCAGCAGCACAAGCACCTGCCTGGCAAGCGCGAGGCTGTGAGTTTGATCCCCAGTATAAAAAAAGAAATCTAAGACAAGCAAATGTTTGCAGGGACACTGGAAATGCAACTTAAATCCGAAGATTAATAGCATCTGGCCACTTTCTAATTCAGATACAGGGTAGAAGTAGATACAAGATATGGAAACTACTGTTTGACTGATAATAAGCATGTAAGGAAAAGGATTCATAAATCTGCATGTGTTTTGCTGGCTTGCTAACAACTGATCACCAGAGCTATAAAGTTGTTTAACTGGACAGATTTTTGCTGAATGTGTTTCAGATAATGATAAAGGATGGCAAAGCTATACTTCAAGGAATTTTCAAGTAATCTGTTTTACCATATGATAAGAAATCAACACAAATTCTTGCCAGATGCCTAAAAGAAATGTTATTCCTGTAGTTGGAGATGTATATTTTCTTAAAAGAGAATAACACCGCATCTCGTTTCAGAGTCAACTCCTATCATTGACTTATGCTTCATTTATCTATTAAAGATGTTTCTAAGCATATTACAAATGAGTTTGTACACAGGAAAGTCTCTTCACAGTCTACTCTTTTTTGACAAATTAATATTTGACTCAATAAAATTATTAGTTTTGGGCCAGGGATTTAGCTCAGCGGCATAAGTGCCTGCCTGGCAAGCATGAGGTCATTAGTTCAATCCCCAATACAAATAAAATAAAATAAAATAAAATTACTGTTTTGCATTTAAATGCCAAGTCCTTCCTCAGGCTTTTAAGCTCTACGAACAGATCTTACTATTTTGTTTGCATCTACTAGTTTTAATCAATTTTCAGGTGAGCTTTCACAACTTAAAATCTTTTTAAAAATTTAAGTTCTATTTAAAAAAATTCAATTTCCCTTTCTTTCTTTTTCTTTTAGTACTGGGGGTTACTCTGGGTCCTTCTCATGAAGCTACATCCTTAGCCTCCTTTTTTTTTCAATTGTGACACAGGGTTTAAGTTGCTAAGTTACCAAGCTGGGCTCAAATTTGCACTCTTATTGCCTCAGCCTCCCAAAGTGCTGGGATTACAGGTATGCACCACTGCTCTACTTTTCTTTTTAAATCTGTCTATTTTCTGATTAAAACTTAACTGTTAGGGCCAGGGATGAGGCTCAGTGGTAGAACTCTTCCCTTGTATGCACAAGACCCTGGGTTCAATCCCCAACACCACACACACACACACAAAACAAAAACAAACAAACAAAAAACAACAACAAAGAAACACTGTTAGCCAGGCACAGTGGTCCACAGTCAGCTGACTCCAAGGCAGGAAGGCATGCAACAGGGGCACAGTGGAGGAAAGCTGTGCACGTCACAGTGACTACCAAGCAGCTTACAAATGCAGCAGCCAGAGCGGGAGCCAGGTCGCACCCACAGTGACCAACCTACAATGGCTTTCCAAAGGAAGAAATGAAGGTGTAGAAACCCATGGGACCAAATCAAGACTGAAACCCAAGGGGCAAAATTAAATCTTGGAGCTCCGTGTGCAGCACCTGGGACAAGCTGTGGCCACAAGATGTGAACTCCAAAGGGCTTGGACAGCCCTGTGCCTATGGGTACCCTCAAAACTTCTCTCTTGGGCCGGCTTTGCTCACTGCCCATGGCTTTCCTCAGATGGTCCACATTCCTGGTGTCTCCACCTTTCTGCAGTCTCCATTGCACTGTCAGCTTTACTCTCAGAATTTTACACAGTGCCCTTTGAGGGGATACTGCCTGGCCTCCTGGACTCCTTCTGAAATCTAGGTGAAAGCCTGCACAACAAAACAGTTCTTGTATCCTGCATGTCTGCAAAAGCAGCACCCTCATGGATGACACCAAGATCTATCAGCTCCAGCAGGACCCAGACCCTTTTGCATTATGGTTGCCAGTGCCTTTGAGTGTGGGGATATCCAAGCACTGTGAATGGAATAACAAGAAGCCAATTTCCAATATGACCATTCTTGAGTAGTATGCCCTGGGGCTCTCTTCGCAAAGCAAAATCTTTCCCTTTTGCAATTTTGAGCCTGAGAAGGGTAGAAGTGCTGTGGTTCCTGTGATACCCTCAAGCCATCTTTACGATTGCTATATCCAAAATACTTGGCTTCCTTTTAATGCTAATCTTTTTTTAAAAATTTATTTTATTTATGTTTTTTATTTTAAACAGAAAAAACATATTACAGTAAAACAATTTCAAAATAGGCCAACATGAAAGTAACAATAATAGATGCATTGCATATTGTTATATTCACAGTAGTTGTTTAGAGTATAAGATATAGACATGAAAGATTGTCCAGAAAATTATTAGCACAAAACTTTCCCCTCAATGAATCGAGAGAAACAAGCTCTATGACTTTTTTGTTATGACTACTATATTATTTTCAAAAGAACAATTCACAATAAAAATGTAACCTGAAAATGATCCTGTGATAATCTTTTCAGCAACTGAACTCTCCTCTACTTCTACTTTATATGCTTTTCCTTCTAGGTATTTCCTTTCCTGCAAAAATGAAAAAAACTTTAAATAGGGTTGTTGCTCCTGATTTTCCATATAAAACTTGCTAAAAGGCCTCACAGTGTCCATGCCACAGCTTCAACATTAGGCTGCCTTGACATTTTCTCTGTCAGGCTGTCTTAATTACTTTTCTCACTGAGGCACAAGACTCAACACTCACAATTTAAGGGAGGAAGGGTTATCTTGGCTCACAGTTTGTAGAACTTTCAGTCCATAGTCAGCTGCCTCCAAAGCAGGGTGGCATGGCAGAGGAGAATTGCTCAAAGGGTGTCAGGCAAGAAGCATGAGAGGTGGGAGGGAGATCTACTCTACCAGGTTATGGCCCCAGTGACCCACCTCCTCCAACCAGGTTTCACTTCCCAATATCATATTTAGCTGTAAACTCATCAGTGGACTAATCCATAATCCACTGATGAGTATCACACCCCCACAATCCAATCACCCGCCCAAAGCACCACTTATGAGCACTGAGGCTTTGGGAGGAACATCTAGATATAAACCATAACACAGACTAGTCTACCACCTTTAATCTCAGTCTCCTGCAAAGGACATAAGCAAAATGTAGATAACTGTTCTGCAGTAGGATAATACACAGGTTCTGGCGTCCAACTGTGAATGAAGCCCTTGTTCCTAGCTGAAACTTTCTGTGTCTGGTTTCTACTATCTGCCTTTATATCAGCTTTCTGGTCTTCTGAGCTCTGAAAAGAATCTCTTATCAAGCTTGACTTAAAGTATCCTCAGGTTGTTTCTCCTACTGGTATATCTCAATCTTTACAAACTCCTCCTGTAAATCAGTTCCAAAGGGCTCTGAACAACACAGTCAAACAGCATCACAGCAATGATCCCACTTCTGACACCAAAATCTTAGTTATTTTTCTCATTGCTGGGACACAATATCTGACATCGACAATGTGAAGAAGGAAAGGTTTATTCTGGCTTGCATTTCAGTTCATGGTCATCCAACTCCAAAGAAGAAATAAAGAGTGGAGGGGCATGACACAGGAAAGTTGCTTACCTCATGGCAGACAGGGAACAGCACAAAGGGAAAGAGGCAGGGAGGGAAATAAACCCTTTCAGGCCTTGTCGCCAGTGACCCACCACTTCCTCTGTACCCCACAACAGCACACTTAGTTATAAATTTAACACTGGACTAATTCACCAATGAGTATAACATCCTCATGATCCAATCACCTCCCTGATGCCCTGCCTATGAGTGCATGAGGCTTTGGGGAAACATCTAAATATGAACTACATTTGTACCTCAGTTCATGAACATAATTCTTTCCATGATTCTGGCTGCAAACCAAATTGGACAAGAACCAAATCAAACTCAGTGGTTAGGTTCAGTGTACACCACTGTATAACACCTTTCTTTAAGCCAGCTTGCACTCTGTTAATCGCACAGAAGCAACTTCATTACATTAATATTTATACATTAAATGAGCCAATTGGACACGCTCACTACTTTGGTTTTCACAAAAGGCTCTTAAAGCTTATGAACAGGCCATTAGGAAGAAATATGTATCATTTCAATTCAAAGGCTGCTTATTATTTACTTTTATATGTAGTTTAACCTGTGCTGAATGTCACTCAGCACATGCTGGTATAAGAGAAACCTGATGGGGCAAGAGGCTGGGCTTACTGTAACTGTACTGCCACTATAGACTAACTTGTTTCCTGCCTATTCAGCCTCCATATTTCCACCTCAACAGGTCAACAAAGTCAAATCTTTCACACATAGATGGAGTTCTCTTTCTTCCTTATCTGCTTACAGGGTTCGAATGAATTTGCTGAGTTATCAGAGGTCAGTGGGGCCCAGTCAAAAGCAAAAGCTTTAGACAGCCTGCTCTAAAAGTACAGGCTGAGGGAGCAAACTTCAAAGAGAAAGAAGAATGAGAGAAAAGGGAAAAGCGTTCAATTGCAAGGAGGAGGACTCACTATCCTGGAGGAGTAGTAACTCCTGAGGCTCACAGTTTGGCAGTGATGGTGCAATGGTCTGTGGACAATGGGTACAGGTGAAAGAAGAATTTTAGGGAGATGATCTTGCATTTTATGGAAATTTACACTGGATGAGCTACAGCTGCCACCTGTGCTATGCATGGAAAGCAAGAGTATCCCCTTGAAGGACAGCCAGGTGTTGTTCGAAGACTGACGTAATATTTTTGTTCAACAGGGTCGAGTGCCCTTGGTGTTGTTAGAAACAGTCCTTCCAAGTAAGATCAATTAACAAATCTCTAAAGATTAACTAATGTGAGTGGCCAAAGGGATCAGAACAAAATATATACGTCTGTACTTGAAAGGGACTTGTGATGTTATATTGATTTAGGAGAAGTAATGGTAACTTTAAGATATGACAAGCCATGAGATCATCTAGTGACATACACAGTTTTTGTGTGTAGTTTACAAGGAGGAAAGTTAATGTTCTACTACAGTCATCACTCAACTGCAGTGTGGTTTTTAAAGAAACAATGGTAAAATAACCACGATCCCCCATGAAGATCTTTCCAAGAGAATTTGTTTACCTTTCCAGGGCCCTGAGATTGAGAAATGTTGTCAGGATGTGTAGATATCTAGGAGGATTTTCCTCACAAGGAGAACAGAGAGAGCCCATTTTAATGCCAGTACTGTGCCTAAGTCCTCGAATCAATGGCTTCAGAATCCACATGTCTCATTTTTGAGTCACTAACTTCCAAGTCAGACTTGCATCTGGACTCCCTATCCAGGTTTCGAAACTCCCTACCCATCTCCTAGTTCGATCCAAAGCATCGGTTTGCTGTCTCAATTCAAACTAAATTCTTTGGATACTTCTACTTGGGTAATAAGTGTTAGGTGCCATGGAGTTAGATTCTGCATGGGTCTCGAGTTACCCAGTTCTACAATCACACTTCTTAAATCATCCTCATGGCGTTATCCTGCACCTCTTATGCAAAAAAGGATAAAAAGATGATTCCTTAAGAACTCAAAGCTTGTTGCCAGGCATGGTGGTGCACATCTGTAATCCCAGCACTTGGGAGGCTGAGGCAAAAAGATTGCCATGAGTTCCAAGCCAGCCGGGGTTCCATTGTGAGTTCAAGGCCAGTCTGAACTATACTGAGACTTTGTCTCAACAAAACAAAACAAAACGAAACAAAACAGCCCAAAACAAAAACAAACCTCAAAACCTATCAGAGGGAAACATTTTTTAAAAATCACAGTACAATAAGATGCGTGTCGCCCATAGCAAGGGCTACCAAATAGAGGAAAAAGAAATATGCCCAAAAAACTGAGACCATAAATATGACATTGCCAAGCAAGCTTTACACAGAGCTCATGAGGCTGTCAGAGAAAGCTACTATGCAGGGAAAAATTCAGTGAGGCCTTTCTGACAAAGATGAAAGACTTAAATGGCAAATATCACATCAAGTGGTTATCATTCTATGTATATATACAAGGTACTTCTAACGGAATTTCAGAGGTAAAAGAGGCCTTTTGAAGATTATTTAATATAATCTTTGTATTTTAAGGGAAAAAAAAAAGATTCAGAAAGGAAAAGTGGTTGGACCAAAGTTAACCCAACTATCCTTAAGTCTGAATCAAAGTCTTACAACTTGTCAAAAAATGAACTTGTATAACCATGTCTGAATCATAATAAACACTAATAATAAGGCCTATAAAGGGGTATACTGTTATGTTAGGTCTCAGTGATATCATCCAGAAACTAGACAGACTGAAGAACAGTCTAAAGATAGAATATAAAGAACAACTTGAGGCAATTAGTTATGAACTGTTTACTAATAGCAGAAAATTTCATCTCTTGGTTTATTTATTTTTCATTCTTAACTTCCTTTTAAGTGAACCAAAATTATTTTATTTCAACAGTGCTTTAACTATATCCAAATGGAACAAACAACATTTCAGGTATTTAATGTGTGCCAGAAAAAGTATCAAACATTATCAATATTTTATCTAATTTAATGACTATGATGATTCTATTACTTTTTCAATTTTCCAAATGAGGTTTGGGATGATTAATTTGCTAAAGATGCTGATGGAACCAGAATTCAAAGGCAGGCAGCTGACTTTGACTTCAGTGTCCAATTCTTAATCATTTTATGTTTATACTGCTTAAGACAAAAGAAAAAGGATGCCAGGGGCTACACAAGGTAGCTGCACAGAAACCACTTTTAAGAATATTCAGTGTAAGTGTCTGACAGATGCACAAATATTGCATCACACCACACAAAAGGAATAATGCCACCATCATGTTAGCCCTAAAGCCTACTTTATACAAGTTAATCAAGCACTGGACTATCAGGAAGATGGCTTGCGACAGGAAGTAATACACAGTATGTTATTTCTGTTGCTCTTGGGGCTCTTTTGTTTTGGTGTGACTTCAACTATCTTCAAAAGCAAGATTTATCTTATTTTGTGCTATTCTAAATTCCTTTATACTGTGGGTAATTAGACAAAAATTCTATATTTGAATAACAAATGGAAAAGAACTGTCATTTGAATAATCTGTGTGCTCTTTTAATCCCTCAGGATTCCAAAAGAGGACAGAATGGAAAGGAAGAGATGTTTGATGTCCAAATAAGTGACAATTCAGGCCTAAAGGAAGAGAGAAAATAAAATGCAGAAAATTCTACTATGGATACCCAGGTCTTCGACATATTCCTGTTACTGAGTGAAAGCGTAATTGTGTCATATTTCAGATGCTTTCATTACTTTTGGATGGCTGAGAATAGTCTTTGGGCTGCTTTACCTATCTTATCTAAAACGATGAGATTAAACGATGAAACAGTCTTCTGCCTGTCCTGCAAACTGGGTATAGATTCATGTTCTAGACCACAGAAGCAGAAAAGTAATACCGTTCCACTCCTTTCCCAGATCGTTTCCTCACAGCCAACATCATCAACAATATGTATGAAATGCTTTAGGGTTACCGTGCACAATCACACTGCAGCTTCACAACAGCCTTGGAGGTAGGATCTGCACCACTTTCTTCAGTGAAGAGCAGCAGTCATCGGGCGGCTAGTCAGTGGCAGAATGCCCAGTTCTCTCGATCGCCTTGTGCGTCTGGGAATTCCAAAACCTAAGCCTAAACTAGATTAATCCACTACCCACCTCGTCTTCTTCCATCGTCACGGGATCATGACCTACCCTCCCACCTCCTGTAGCACACTCACTGCCTTGCAATAGGACCCACGGCAAACACTGGTCTACTTCATTAACCTGCCCGTCTCAAACAGCACTAGGAAGTAGGCTTCTCGACTTCGTTCCCCCATCTGCAAGGCCTGCAGGTTTGTTTTTGTCTGTTTTTTCTTTTTTAAATGAAGACAAGACTCGCTCGGACACCGCACTTTCCTCTAGCCAGTAGCCCCTACTAACCCCTTCTCCTTTACCTCTTGATGGTCAGGCTTCGGAAAAGCGGGTACCACGCGGAGAACTGACAGTGCAGCACATGCTCCTTCTTCATCCTACAGCAGCCGCCGCCTCTTACCTGTCGCGCTCCCCGGCCAGCGCTCTCCCGGAACCCTGCGCCTCACTTCCGGAAGTGCCCGCCGAGCTATTTTGGTTTAAGGACTCTTCCGTTCCGTAAAACTAGGAGACCGTAGAAGAAAAGGAAGCTTAGCTGAATCTTGGAGAGCACACTTAGCGCAGGTGTCACATAAACAGACGCAGGCGCGCACAAAGAGTCTGGGTCCCGAGAGAGGAACTGCGGAAGTGTGCAGAAAGAAATTTTAGGAAAATTCCAGCTCTACTCCCCTCCCCCACACCGACGACGCACCTCGACCCGGAAGATAATCATCTAAAGCACGGTGAGCAGCGGGGTTTTTACGGGTGCCGAGAGGAGGGCGCGTGTACATCCTCTTCGCACCGCGAGAGGCGCCGGTGTCTGAAGCTGTGCCGGTGGCATCTGGTGGGACTGCTGCTTCGGGCGCGTCTTTTTTTTTTTTTTTTTTTTTTCTTTTCTTTTCGTCCTCCTTG
Source organism: Dasyprocta punctata (assembly GCA_004363535.1). NCBI lineage: Eukaryota > Metazoa > Chordata > Mammalia > Rodentia > Dasyproctidae > Dasyprocta > Dasyprocta punctata. Next base: position 72,195 of record RJWM01002192.1, on the reverse strand, counting down.
CCTTCTTCATCCCACTCCTTGGAACAGGTAAGTGGGCGCGGGCCAGTCACCTGTCGAGGTCTCTGTGGGGCGCGAATGAAAGGGCGCGAGGGAGCACGTTTGAGGTGCGGGCAGCTGCGCGCGCCTTTCCCGGTCTGCGGCTGGCTTGGCGTCCGGCGCCAGCGACAAGCAGGGCTTGGGGTGCGAGAGCCTGGACTAGCGGAGGAGCGGAGCTCGCCTCAGTGAAATGTCTGGAGTATTTGCCGAGGCGTCTGCGGAGGAGGAGGACGGGCCCCTTTTCGCGGATGTGAGTTTTGGGCGACAGGGTGGGATCCCGCCCGCACTGTCCTGTGCGCCCGCGGGGCGGGGTGGGGGCCGTGCTGGGGAGGCTGATTTGGGAGACGACGGTGTTGTATTTTTTGCTCATCTAGTTTGTTTAGTCCAGCCCCTCAAAAGTTGCCAGTTTCGAAAAACAGTCCGATTTTCATTAGAGTTCCTGCAGTGGAAGAATCCTAGTTGCACTTAGAATACCATTTGGCTCTGTGCTCCTCTTACCTAGCCTATCATCCTACGAAGTTCTGTTTTGTTTCCTTAGAAAAATGCGAAGTCAAGAACTGCTAAGAAACGCCTTTGAGACCTGGTAATGCTTCCTATCATGACAAGCCTTTGTGCTTATCCCAAGCACCCCTGTCTACTGTTGCATGTAACAGATGCCGCCTTAAAACTGGGTCCACCTAAGCAGGTTTAAATTAGAAGCAAGGACCCCACCGACTGCAGGCTCCTTTAGAAAGGAATTCAGAATATTTCCGTGGTGTATTCGGAGTTAGGAACTCTTCCCTGCTGAAGGTAAATTTTCTCAGAAATATCACTGGTGCTGAGTGGCGGCTGTGCCTGTAATTCCAGCTTTTGCGGAGGCCGAGGCAAGAACATCATAAACTCGAGGCAAACCTGGACAGGTTGAGACCCTGTCTCAAAATAAAGAAAGAAATAGATAGAAAGGACTGGGAACTTGCCTCAGCCTGCCCTGGGGTCAACACCTGGTACCTCAAAAAGTGAAAGAAAAAGAAGTTACTAGCTAAGTGGTATTGCTGTAAAGGATGTATTTTCAAAGCAGATGTAAATAGATTTTAACATATCAGAGTGTGTTCATAGGGTGTGGGCTGTAGTGGCACTTTTGTAAATACTTATTTTGGGTTTTGTTTTGTTTTGAGACAGGGTCTCACAATACAGGCTAGCCTTAAGTTCACTATGTGGCCCAGGCTGACCTCGAACTTGAATTTGAGGTGATCCTCCTGCCTCAGCCTCCTAAGTGCTGGGATGATAGGCATGCGCCGCCACGAGTACGTGTGAAGTCCAAAATTAAACTATCCTTTGTGTTTTGAGGGAAGGAAACAATATACCATCTCCTAATACAGAGAATGGTACTAGTCTAATGGAGCTAAGAGACTTAATAGGAGACTTGAGAATGCAATCCCATTTGTTTTTACCGCATTAGGCCTTGAAGTGCAGTATAAACGTTGCAGCCAAAGGAAATACTGGCACTAATTGGGGTGCTTTTGGGTGAGGTATTTTTGTGTAGAAGAGTTAATTATATGGGAAGCTGGGCATGGTGGTGCTCACCTGCAATCCCAGCACTGAGAAGCCTGAGGTAGGAGGATCCCCATGTGTTCGAGGCCAGCCTGGACGACACAGTGAACCCTGTCTCAACAAATAGAATACCCCCTTCCCCAAAAAGAGTCAGTTGTATGGGAGAAAACATGCTGGGAACATTGTCCTTTTCTTTAACAGTCCAGGAGACATTCAGACATAGAGGTTGCTCTAAGTGCAAAGCCTTATATCATTTGCAGAGAAGTTATTTGTAGAGAAGTAGTTAAATATAAATTAAAGTACACAAACTACAAGGAAGGTGTTTGATATAGATATCTTTTATTCAGGCTACTTTAGAACTGTTTTCAGTGATTTTTTAGTATTACTCGTAGCTGGGTCTAGGTAACTTGTTACACATTTAACTAGAATCCAATAATGTGACTACAAAAGAGGAAATGCTCCTGTATTTGAACAGTGCAGCTAAATTTTTAACCACCACATTGGACTTCACTTAGCCATGAAGTACTTACATTCAAATTTCTCTAAGTAAAACATTTGCAACAGTGGGAATAATTTTTTCTCACGCATATTTAAAAAGTCAGTAGTCAAGTGATTGTGGGGAAGAAGATTCATTTCTCAGTTTCGAGGTAAAGAATCAAATAGCGGATTTCTTTTGAATCCATGGTGTGATCAGTCCTTTTAGATTAGTATTTCGAACTATCCCAGGTTTTTCTCTACATGGGCGTATGTCTACAAACCTGGGAAATCCAAATGGGGCCGCTCTACCACATCACCTTTAGAGGTCCCATGTCCTTTAAAACCATTTCCTTCTTGGAAGTGGTTTAGGTTTATTTCTTACCTACAAAACTGTTTTAGGACAAACAATAAACTGTCATCTGCAAGGAATTAAGTTTTTTATTTTTTGTCACTGTTACTACCTTACTGCTAATCTGTGTGGTCTCTCACCTGTACTATCGCAAGAGGTACCTTACGAGTTTCATTTCTGCACAGTTTGTAACCAGTTAACCTTTGCAAGGGTCATTACAGTCATTTCATTCTTGCTCAACCAGCATTAAATGGGATGATAATAAACTATCTGGTAAATGATTATAAATCACCAAATAGTATCTCAGTAAGTGTTCATCCTCTCCATGTCCACCCCATGTTCAGGCCTGCTGGGAAAAAGGGAGGAACATCCCACAGAACTTGCAGTGGTTTCCATCATTACCAAATAGGTAGAGAAGTCTGCATTATTTGAGGATGGTTACCAGCAAAGAAAAGGTCACTTAGGGTAAATCCATTTTGATGTAGGTTCCATAAGTGATAAGAAAGAGGAATTAATTTGAATATTTTCCTTAAAAAAGTGAAGTTCTATTATTATAACTAAAACTGGTAAATATGGCTATAGTATTTGATACTTATTAAATCATGGATTTTGTGTAATTATTTTGACAGAAATTATTTTGTAATTGTTTTGTCAGTCTAGTGATTGACATCTTACTCATGCCTAAATTGGTGCTTGACTTTAACAATAAGATCATAAAGTAAGTTATTTCCACCAAAATTTCCATCCATTTAATTTCTTTCAGAGTGCCTCGCAATTTTTATGTTATCTCATTAAAGTGTTCCAGCTTCCTGACCCCCTTGTGTCAATGAGATGCGGTGTTTATGAGTGGAATTGCTGTATCTTTCTTACTTTGAGGGGAGGATGGGTCGGGTTGGGGGGTGGTCTCACTGTGTTACCCTGGCTGGCCTCCTAAAACTGAAACTGTAGGCCTGTGCCACTGAACTTGGTGAACTCTTACATCTTTTATTTGGTTGAGTGTTACTGATACTTCTGATAAGTGTTATAAAGCAGATAGATACTGGTCAGCATATAATTTATTAAGACTTTTGCTTCACTTGTAACCTCAACAAATTGCAGGGATTCAGGTATAATGATTGACTAATGAACCTGAGTACAGACTTTACCGCCTGGCTTCTGAGTTCTCAGGTCACTGTTTTGAATCTTAAATTCCGCTTATCACTTATCCAGCTGTTACTAATACCAAAATACCCATGTTTGTGAATAATCACTTACCTTCCTGCCCTTGAGTGGAGGAGGGTCATACTTGCTGCCTAACCCCAAAACCAGCTTGCGCAGTAACTTGTGGTGTTCCAGTCGGAGGTTGCGTACTTTGCCAGTGATTTCAAGGGGAAAGAGGCAGGGATCCAGCCAAGTCTGTGTGACCCCTGAAAAATGTGTTTGCAAATGTTAACATCTGTTATATGTGGAGGGGTTTTGTTTTTGTTTTTTAAGCAGAGTGGAGGGAAAGGTTAGGAGCCAAAGAGCTTTCCAAACTTTCGTAATTTCTTAATCTCAACCCAGTAATATTTGTTCTTTATTCATGTGGTTCCTTCTAGTTGGAATACTTTTCCTGCTTTCTGGGTATCAAACTGCCTTTTAAATCTTGAAATAGTGTTGAGTCAGTTTAGGAAAACTCCATTACAGTAGTGGAGACAGTGGAGCATGAAGCATGAATTTAAGTCTCATTTCTATTTCTGCAGCATGTTGCTTGTAGTGACTAGCCCCAGACATTACTATTTGGCTTTTTAAATAGTGCTAAAAATAACTCCTTTCCTGTTTCGGTACTGTTTTTGAAGAGCTGCTATAGTCCTTCTGAATCATTTTGAGAATCTGGAACACTATATACTTTCACTCATTGGGCACTTTCTGGTTGTTGTTCTTTACACTGTCAATGGATTGCTTTAGACTACTGCTTCTCCTTGGGACTGATCGATTACTGTTGAGAGGTCCAGCCTTGTTTGCCACTGTTATTTTTAATTTTTAGTAATGTGTATCTCTAACTTTTCCCCTATCACCCTGGCTTATTAGTATTTTAACTTAAATACCTTTTAATACAGGTTGCTCGAAACAACTTTTATAGTTTAATGTGGTGATGAAGATTGATCTGTAGACTTTTTAATTAAATTTAATTCAGTTAAATGAAATTAGTAGATGAAGAATTATCCTTCTGGACAGTACTTTTTTACCCTTTTAGTAGTTAACCATTCCACTGAAAATTAGAGAGAAACTATAAAGATACTGTATGTCCATAATGGGGACCTAGTAGATAGGTTAAATCCCTTGATGTTTTATGCAACTCTAAAGGGACTAGTTTTACTATAGAAGTGTAAGCACTGCCAGAAGATACCAGAATGTGCTGATCAAGATTAATCAGAATATTTTCACTTAAAAAGTGATTTTTAAGTTTTGTTATAATCAAAACTATTGCATATAGCTATACTAATTAGTATAAATCATGCAAATTTTTGTGTAATTATTTTGACAAAGTAAAATGGCATCTTACAATGCCTAAATTGATGCTGTAGAGCCCCTTTGACCCTAAAGATAGTTTTGTAGGGTTGGGGAGAAGGACAGGGCCAGTCTGCTTTCTGTGTCCTGTGTTTTGACCATGTTGCTTAGGGTTTCTGGCAATCGGGTTGAATACCCTTTTCAAAGGGGAAGTTAGAGATGTCTGATTCTTCGGTATCTTCTGGTGGTACTTATACTTTTGAAGACCTCAGTTCTCTGCTTTTTAGAAGTTTGTGTATGGGCTGAAAAGTTAATCCTACACCACACACTCACAAATTGTAGGCTATTTATTTTATGCATGAATGAGGCTGCGTGGCTAACTAGAAGCTGTTTTCTGTGTTAGAATCAAAAGCTTTCCCTCTATCAGCAGGTCTTCTGTGATGTGTATGTTATTCCAGAAGGGAATGGAGATCTAGAAGGTAAAGTTCTACTAAAGTTCCTTTATAGCCTGTAGAGCATGCAGGTAGAGACAGGTTGGTTTTATACCTTTGGTTAGTTGTTACCTGGCTCAGAATACTACTTTGATTGCCGAAAATATGTAAATTATCCTCTACCAATGCTAGCTAAAAGTTTTTGTAATTATCATCTGGGACAGTTTCAAAGAAATAACTGCCTGTTCTCTTAGAGTTTTAGGTTTTTTGTTTTGCTTTGTTTTTTTCTGGTACCGGGAATGAACTCAGGACCTTGCACTTGCCAGGCAGTGCAACCCAAGTTCTAGGTTTTAATATGCTTAGTGGCTGTCCCTAAATATTCCAATGCCTGTGTGTCTTGCTTCTGTATTACTTTCTAGTCTGTTCAAGTGTCAGCAAATTAAAGACACCTTCCCGGATCACCCCTTGTAGATTACTCCATCCTGCCTTCCCCACTCTTTGCTTCATAATCTTCTCATGAACCTCATCTGGCAACTCCCATACATTGCTCTTTCTCCTCTTGTGTTCTCTCCCCACCAGAAGGTCCAGACCTGCAGCCAAGCCTTACGCTGCACTGTATGCTGAGACCCTCGTAGCTTTCGTGGGTCTGCCACGTGGTACTGTACTTAGATTCCCTAAGTCAGCCAACTGGGTATTTGATTTTTTTTTTTTTTCTTTTTGGTTGATTGTATTTTGTGGTAGGGAAGATTGCTGTCTGGGATAAAAATTGAAGATTTGATGAATTGTATAATTATTACTTTGAATGCCAGAAGAAACAATAATGACGCTCTTTCCTATAAGACAGTTGGTAAGAGAATTGATCTTTGGTGGTCAACACAATTAGCCCTCTGGATCTGTTTTATATCCATGACTGAAAATATTCAGGGGAAAATGTGTCTGTATTGAACTTTTTTTTTTTTTAAACGGAGTCTTGCTATGTAGTCAGGGCCGGCCTTGAACTCACTGTGTAACCCAGATTGGTTTCCAACTCACAGGAATCCTATCTCAGCCTCCTAAGTGCTAGGATTACAAGTGTGAGCCACCATGCCCAACTGCTTTAACAGATTTTTATTCTTGTCATTATTCCCTAAACAATACACTATAACAACAATATAGCATTGACGTTGTATTAGATTAAGTAAATGGGAGGATATGTGTAGGAAATAAACAAATATGACACCATTTTATTTAAGCTGCTTCAACCTCTGCAGCTTTTGGTGACCACCAGGGAGTCCAGGAACCACTTCTCGTGGGAAACAGGTGACGGCATTTTCTCTGAAACTGAAGTTAGGAGGAAGGTAAGCTAGGGAACTATGGAATTTAAGAGTAATGAAGAACCAGAGTGGACACTGAGAGGTGTAGATAAGCTAGCAAGGAAATGGAAAGAGTAATGAAAAAGATAAGGCAGGATCAAGTCAGGAAGTCCAACATCTAAGTAATAGTTTTTGGGAGAAAGAACAGAGAAAATGCTGAGGAGTAACTCAAGGTTCCCTAGAGAGAAGTGATGTTTCCAGATTGCAGGGACTCACCTGAGCGGCCAGTACAGTAGCATCAGCATGGAGACGAGACTAGCTTCCCAAGAAAGAAAACAGGACACATGGAAAAAGGATGGAGAATCAGAATAGCTTCAGGCTTCTCAGTAGCAACACTTGAAACAAGACAGCTGAGCTGCGTTTCTGAATTATTAATCCATGGTGAGGAGAGTAAAAAGGTCTAAAAATGAAGTAAGCAATAAAGAGAAATAGCCAGCAAGCAATAAGTGGGACAGAGACCTGCAGTTTTTCATAACAGACTACAGTGGCACTTTAGTTCATGGACTCAGTTCTCTCCACAGTTCTGGTCACACAGTGAACTGGACAAGAAGCGAATCAGATTTCCCCATGAAGTCAGCATTGAAGCTAACCAATGAATTTGATTCAGTTCTCATCCAACTCAGTTTGCAACCAGAATGAAGCAAGTTTGTGAACCAAGATACCACTGTGTAGTGCCAGTTGATTCTGAGCCATGTGACTTTGGTACATGCCGAAACTGAAATGGGACACAGTAATGTGATGGGGGGCTGGGAAGTGAACACGCGGCTTGCTCACTGAGCTATATCTTTAGGGACCATCCTTGAGATTTTGGGTGAGGACCACCACACTTGACTGCAAATAGGTTTAGTACCACTGAGAACTGTGGGTTTAAAGTCACTAAAAGGTAAACCTATTTACCTCAACTTGTTAAAAAGGAGAGAAAGGTAAGTGAGGAGAAAGTTTGCCTGCACAGATAGCGTGTGAAAAGTTGACACTTAGTGACAGTAGGGGAGGAGTGGGTGTGGAGAGTGGTATATAATCTGACTGCTGTTTTACATTGGCATGAGCTTTAGATTTGGAGTCAAAACAGCTGATTAAGGAAGTGCATAAGGGCCTCGAGCTGTACGGTAATGGGAACCTTTCAGTGATACAAAGAGCCTACTGTGGCATACATGCTGCAGGTTCACCACAACTGGCTACGCAGTAGGAACTAATGAGAGCTGATTCTGACTGCGCTGGCTTGAAGTTCTTGCCTGGATGTTTCCTGGGACATCTGTATTTTCATTTTCATCAGGGTGGTTGCCCAGATATTCACATGGGAGCAGCAGCTTTGATGATGAATAAATGTTTTGCTATTTAAGTACTTCGATAAGTGGCTTCTATGGACAATTGCCTGATTCAGAAAATTTTTAGCTTAAACAAATCTCATTATCTTACAGCTGGACCTCCTCACTTGCGGACTATAAAGATTAGGTCGAAAATGGAGAACCAAGAACCAACAGAGTCTTCTCAGAATACCAAACAGCATGTTATTTCAGAGGAGGTATAACTTGTTTTTCACTTTGCTTTTTCTTCCCCTACACAAATCTGAATTTAAAAGAAGCCTGTAGGTCATTTATTGTTTCAGATGATTGATTCATCTGTAAATGAATGATTCTTTCATTCTTTACAGTTTTTAAACACTTCTCCTACTCCCATTTTAAGGTTGAGGCACTTTCTTCTCTTGTGTGAGAATGGTAGCCTATCCTTAGTTATATGTAGTCATGAAATTAAGTAGATATTGCCTTTTGATAAGAAAAATTGTTAATTCGTGTTAAAAGGTTCCCTGGAGAGAGAAAAATAAATAATATGTGAGTTTTAAGACTTTGTGACTTAAGATTTAATTCTATTTATGTTCCTAATGTGTATAAGAACAACAAAAACCTAAACTGTTAATTATAGCCCAAATTACATTGAGTTCTAGAACTAATGTCTGTCTTGTATGTTATGCAGTTTAGATTTTTAAAAGTCTCTTCTTGCAGGAACCATTGCAAAGGATACATTTTAAATCCTTCGTCTTGGAACTCAGATCTTGACATCTTCCTGGAATTCTTTTTGATTTAAAATCTTTCCAGTAAACAGATCTGCTGATAGTTGTTAGAAGTGAAAGGATAGTAAGAAAAAGGCTTCTGCTATAAGTACACAATGAAACGTCCCTGTCAGTTCAGTATAGTGCCTTAGGTAAGTTAGTCCTCGTAACCAAACTGCTCAGGGTCTAGGTGGGACAGTCCTGGGGTGCCTGGTTAGATTGGGTGGAAGACCAGCATGTCATGACAGGGAGTCCTGTCATTAATGTTGGCAGTGAAACACCATCGATGAAAGAAAGTTTGCATCCAGACCAGGGAACAGAACTTTAGGAGCACCCCAGGAGACCTCTCCTGGTGGCTCCCCTCCATCTGCCCACACTTCCAGCCAATCCAGGAGTTTGCATTTATTTACTCATTTATTTGTGCTGGAGTCTGAGCCCAGGACTTCATGCAAACTGACCATGTGCTGTACCACTATGCTACATCCCCAGCACTCTTAGTTTTTAAGAATTATCATTCCTTTTCACCTCTTGGTACTATTTCAGAAATTCCAAAATGAAAAACAACTTTGAATGTTTACTCTGAACTAAAATCTTGCCCACAAATTATTGGAGGAAGCACATATATAAAATCTAAAAGAAAAAAAAAATACCCTTTTAGATAAAAACCAACTTGATTTGAAAGTTTCTCAACTTACTATCTGATCTCCTTTTAGTTAATTTCAGAAGGAAAATGGGTCAAGCTTGAAAAAACAACTTACATGGATCCTACTGGTAAAACTAGGTAAACTTCCCCCCCCCTTATAAAATGAGTATTTGGGTTCTCTGGGTCTCTGTTAAGTGTTTGACATAAACTTTGATGTTTTTCTCATTGTAAACTCTGTTTTAATTAAACAGTCTAATAGATTTTCCCCATTGTTAGAATATTTGGATCACTGATAATCTCTGAATAAAATCGGGTGGTAAATTTGTTAAAATAACTAATTAGGAGTCTATTCTCCCTAGATAAGTGTAAACCTAAACCTTTTGGTCAAACCTAATTTAAGCTGACAAGGTAAGTAGAATAATTAATAGTATGTGTTGTTTCTTTAGAGTGAAGCCTATTTTTTTTTAATCTCCAAGAACTGGAAAGTACATATATTGCAGTTTTGAGGTAAAATAGATAGTTACACCTTGCTCATGCAAATGTAGATTGGAAAAATGTCTTTTTTTGAAGCATATTTCACTATATGTGTCAGCCATAAAAATACTTTTAGCCTAGTCATCCCATTTCTGAGACTGTACTAAGAAAACAATATACTGTTTGGATTCAGATGTATGCATGAACAATGTCCATAAAAAACTTAAAAGACAGAAAACAACCTAAACATTTTAAAAATAGGGAAATAGGGCTGCTGGTGTAGCTCAGTGGTAGAGTGCTTGCCAAGCATGTGTGAGGCCCTGGGTTTCTATTCCTAGCACTGGTTAGGAAAAAAAAAAAGAAAGAACTAGGGAACTAATATATTTGATAAAACTGAGGAATCTGGGAAAGTTAGTATGTTGATAATAAAATAGAAAACAGTATATGCACTTTCTAAAACTGCCAAATGCGTAAGAAAAGGCTAGAATAAAAGCAACAAGAATAGTGAAAAAGCAGCTGTAATTGATTTTTGTCTTCCAGATTTCCTGTTCAGCAATTTTTGATATTATAAACTATCAGGAAAAAATGTTAAAATATTTAGTTACTATTAAAACAGGGAAAAACATGGAAACTAAATTTAGTGTACAGATTACTTGATTCTAATTCATTGATACAAGAATTACTTGCCGAGTGATCAAATAGGAAACACAGTTTGTCTGTGAACAAGTCCATCTGCCATCAAGGTGAAAATACACGGATCTGTCAGTAATTCACAAAACTTTTGATAAAGTTTCTAAATTAGAAAACCCTAAGTAAGGCTCAGTGTTGGAAATCCATAGGAAAGAAGCTAAATCAGCACACTGTGATCCTTCAACACTACAGAAGATATGATGTTAAGAGTATTTAAAATGCTTAGAGAGTCTGACATGTAGAACTAGATGTGAAATAAGTAGCCATAGGGTCCAAGCCCACCACAGACATGTGGCAAGGCCCAAGCTTTGGGATGCATAATGTATTCAAGTATATTTGTATTAGTGAAAACATATACAAGTATTAGAACCCAATATATAGTAATACAGTTTGTTTTTCTTTTTCCTGTAAACTTAAGTTTATAGCATAAAACATGGCCCTTAACATTAATTAGTTTGGAGAAGTATGTGTTGGCTCATGCCAGTTTCTCTCTTCACTAGTTATCTTCCCTTCCAGCATTTATCCATCAGGACTGTACATCAGAAACATTTGAGATTTTTTTTTCAGGATACTCATGCGTAGATCTCACCTCAAGATAGTCTGCTAGTTTTGAGAGTAGGCTCTAAAGTCTCCACCCAAGTGCTGTGTTTATGCAGCCTGTTTGTAGCTGCTAACCTTCATTCGTCCATACATGAGTCTTTCTCTTGACCTCTCACCAGGTCTTATATAAAGCATTGATATTTCATGCCAGATGTCAGACTTTGAAGAATGAATCTCTACTTTCTAGTAGGCTGTTTTTTAAATTTATAAAAATGTGTTCTTTATTACCTGGTATAAAAGATAAAATAGCTGGAGAATCCTTTGTCATGCTGTCTTGCTCATGGAAGAAAGGATGTGGAGTTAATTTTAGAAGTGTAAAAATACAGGGCAGTCAGCACTTGGGAGACTGAGGCAGGAGGTACTCCAAGAGTTTGAGGCTTGGACTACACAGGGAGTTCAAGGCCAGCCTGAACTACAAGACTCTGTCTCAAAACAAACAAAAACACCAAAACAGGGTAGTAAGTGACTATATTGACAGTCAAGATAGTGCTGAGACCATCATCCTTTCTTAGCTCTTTTATTTTTTCTGGTATCCAGAATCGAACTCAAGACCTTGCACTTGCCAGGCAGATGCTGTACCAATGAGCCATATCCCTGGCCCCTACCTCTTGTGTTGGTGAACAAGAGAGACGAAAGCAGACCATGGTTTCCTGTAACAAAAAATACCAGAAAATGGAGTAAATGAAAGCAGAATTGTAAACCTAGAAGAGATTTTTGAGTTGGCATACTCATTCTGAGATAGTGTAACATACTTAATCACTACATTTTACAAACAAAGAAACATCTCCTGGAGGTTGTAGCTTGGAGTTAGCAGATAAGCAAGGAGACACTAAGATTTTTCTCGCGTCCAGTCACGCGTGCATCTCTCCAAGTCCATTTAAGATTGTTGGATTTAGTGAGATCCTATCTAGAAATAAAAAGGGCTTGGAGATGTAGCTCAGTGCAGGGGCCCTGAGCTCAACCCCCAGAAGCCCCCGCAGAAAGAAAAAAGATTGTTGGCACTCTTACAGGGACATGCTTTTTCTAGTGTTTCTTTTTTGTTGGTGTTGTTCTAGTGTTTCTTATGAATGCATTTATATGTTATTGCTCATTCTTTATGGCTCTTTACTGCTTATTTCCTTCATCTTAACCACTATAATGATGCTACTCTTTTTGTTTCCCTTATTCCTAGTGTATTTGGGATGGGACCATCAGTGCTTTTCCCAACACTCTTCAGTCTTTAGGACTAACCTTAAGAGGCAGCAGAGAGAGCTATGCCAAAAGGTGTTTTGTCTCTTGCAATCTATTATTTACTTACCAGAAATTGCTTGTTGGTTGGCTTTTTGCTACTAACAGGAATGTTGGGCTGCTGTGAGTTGTCATAGTGGTCTGTTTAATTTTCATAGGTTCATTTTGACACATTGCCCTTTAGTATTTGGGTACAGTGCTGAATATGTTCAGTTTTATAGATACATCAACTCTAAAAAAATTTTCAGGAAATGTGGCAAGGTGAAGATCTTAGGATGAGAGAAAACAGATGAGTCAGAGAATTTGTCCAAGTAGTACATCTTGTAACTCTTACAACTAAGATGCAGGTGTTGATTCCTTTCTTATCCCAGTCCCCATTGCCACTAGATATCTCACTTCCTTTAGAAAAGATCCTAAAATTGTTTGCTTCTCCACTGCCATCTTTTACCACAGTTTTCCCCAGTTAGGGGATGAGAGAGTAAAAGGGGTAATTTCCCATAAGCCCTTTCCCTTGAAATGTGATGATTTTCCATTTGACTCCATAGTGTTCCTATAAGAAGTCCAACAGCATAAATGTTAACAAAACCTGAAGTAGGTAATACAGCTAGAAACAAATGGCTGACAATGAGGAAAGCTATAAAAGGGAGTAGGAATTTGCTGTTATTCATCTCACTTTTTCCTCTAGAGACCACTTTGGCCTCCTTAGATGAGACCTAACTCTTGTGAAATAGAGCCCTTATCTAAATTTAATAATTCCTCATTTAATAAGTAGGAATGTTTTACTTTCTTAAGTTGTGTCATTTAGGTCACATTAACCAAAAGATCTACATAGGTCATCTCAGGCGTTCGCATCGTGCATGGTGTCTTTCCTTCCTAAAGTCAGGGCTGGAATGTTCCTGAGGCTTACTTTGAATCACTGTGTGTTAATAGCATTTACACCCGTAATCACCAGCTGTGCCGCTTACACAGATTGATGATCCCAACTGAAGTATTTTGAGAAAATAGCTCAAGTGCTCAGCAGGCTTTGGATGTAGATGGCACCCAAAGGGTTAGGTATAAAATGGCAACAGTTTTCTTTGGTAATTTCAGAAACCGCAATTGGCTTTTAATACAGATCTGTATTGTTGAAGTCTCCTTGACCAGTATTAGTACATGTGCATGCATTGCATTTGTGAAGTTCTGGTTGGACACGGGAAACCTAAAAGCATTCTCCTCTTTAGCACTAATGAGTTTTTTTCTTCTCTGCTTGAACAGAACTTGGGAAACAGTGAAACGTACAACGAGGAAGGGGCAGTCTGCTGATGGTATGACTATTATAAGCCTTCTTCTAAAAGATGTTAGCACATATGGTTATAGGCTGGTAAAGCAATGAAAGACTGAAGCTTCCTTTGTGAGTAACCTCTGGCTATCATGCTGAAGCTCAGTATGGTGTTTTTGAGAAGATGCACTGCTATTTATGTCAAACTGATACCTTTTAAAGCCACACACTGTCTATGTGTATTAAGACTTCTCAACTCACATTCTGTTCAGAGAATCTGGGAGAGAGCCTTAAAAAATAACATGGCACAGTTTTATACTGATCACTACTTGCTTCCTGAGCTGAGGAAATGGATTGAGAAAAGACTGTCCCCTCAGCTCGCTTTCCATTCCAGCCTTAGTGGTTCAACTGCGGAGATGCCAGAAACCATCCTGACAGTCACGTGTGGTCATGGGGAAGTTGAGCAATCTTTCTTGCTTTTCCTTTTTATTTTTCCATGTGGTTTGGTTTTTGTTTTTACTGGAAGCAAACAGTAGCTTGGCTGTATTTGCTGTTCTGAACCAATGCAGACATATTTAGGAGAAGCTGAGCATGCTTCCTGGGTGGTGTGTGTTTTCTAGAACCCAGTGGCTTTTGTTTCAAGTAAGGTCACATGATTTGAAAGAATGCGACATTTACCGAAAGCAATAAAAGTCTAGTTAGCATGTAAAGAAACAGTTAGTTTATTGCTTAAATGAAATCAGGAGCACATAGATCACTTCAACTTCACCAGTGATCTAGCTGCTGCATGGTGAGAATTGGTTCTGTGTAAAGGTCAGTGCAGGCTACAGATTCATGTCCTTGGTCCTGTGTGAAATGTTTGGTCTCAGTTTTAATTTTCTTTTTTAGAAAATTGTGATTGGGCATAGTGGCTCATACCCATAGTCCCAGCTACTTGGAGGCCGAGGCAGCAGAATCATGAATTCAAACCCAGCCTGGGCAGCAGAACAAGACCCTTTTGCTTTCTCAAAAGAAAAACTGCAACAACTAAAATGGTCTTTTTATTTAGAAAGAAAATTCAAGCATAGAAGTGTGATTAAAAAAAAAAAACTGAGAATAGCTTCCAGAGTTAACTACCAGCACTAAGTTAACTTCTTACTGCTTAATGACAAATTCAGAGTAGATTTGGGAGAGCTTCTTACACTTGGGGTTTAGTTGGTAGTCTGGCTGCATTTCTGAGGCATGTCCTTGGTTTCTTTTTCTGGTGACAGGCGTAGCAGTCATCCCAGTGCTGCAAAGAACTCTTCATTATGAGTGCATCGTTCTGGTGAAACAGTTCCGACCACCAGTGGGAGGCTACTGCCTAGAGTTCCCTGCAGGTGAGTGAGTAAACACCGCTTCTCAGGGTCTGCTGGTCTGAGCCAGGACAAAGCCTGAGAACTGCAGTGCATAACCTTTGACATTTTTTATCTGACCATAAACATGTGACTGTAAGTAAAATAAGATCATTTCCATCATGTGGCTTCTGCAAGCGAGTGGCCACACGTGAGGACAGTGTGAGGGGCAGTGCATGGGCCTCTCCACATTGCACCGCTGACCTCTGCAGTGCTCTCTCTAGCTTCTCTGGGAGTAATTGCTGCTCCTTAATTTGTCAACTTACTTCACTTGCACTGGTGTTCTTTCTCAGTAAGAAATTTACAATAATACATATGGCAGGCTCTTAACTCCAGAAGCCATCCACAGAAAAGATACCTTGACCTGCAGTGTATAATAGAGGGAAATTCTCAGTTTCAGATAGTGTATTTTTTTTCAGTTACACAGTAATTAAAGTAGATATCTGGGCCGGGCATGGTAGTGCATACCTTTAATCCCAGCACTCGAGATGCTGAGGTAGGAGGAGCATTGTGAGTTCAAGGCCAGTTTGGGCTACAACGTGAGTGCAAGGCCTGCCTGAGCTACATAGTACAACCCTGCCTAGAAAAACTAGGGCCGGGAGTTTAGCTCAATGGCTTAAGTGCCTGTCTGGCAGGCGCGAGGTTGTGAGTTCGATCCCGGGTGCCGCAAAAAAATAATACTAATAATAATAATAAAAAAATAAAAAATAGAGTAGAGATCAGGGATTGAAGGCACTATATTGTTTTATTTTTTATTTAATTTAATTAGTTAAATTTATTATTATTATTATTTTGGTCTTTTTTGAGACAGGGTCTCACTATGCAGTTCAGGCTGGCCTTGAGCTCACTTTGTACCCCAGGCTGATCTCGAATGTGTGATGATCCTCCTACCTCAGCCTCCCTAGTGCTGGGATTACAGGTGTGTGCTACCATACCCGGCTAAGGCACTGTATTGTTGTAGGGCTGGATTGTCCCTGTCTGAATAGGTTGTCCCATTATTTATCAGTCAGGACAGGTCTTGTAGCTCAGTGTAGAGCACTTGCACTGTGCGCATGGATTCCAGGTCTGATGTGCCGTGAGGGGAAAACCCAGCCATGGTAACGTAACATTAACTTTTTTTCTCATTTACCTGCCATCTTACAAAGAGATTAATAACGTTAAGAGTAACTGCATAGCTTGTGTTTCATGTTTTTCATTCAGGATAAAGAATCTGAGTTGCTTTTGTCCTTCCAATAACCCCTCTGTGTTTACTCTGCACCCCAACCATTGAGGTTACCTAAAGTCTGTAGCTTTCAGTCCATTTCCTCTGGCATGTCACTATCAGGCCTTAGTATTTTTCTGTGTGGGGAGAGTCAAGATAGGTAAAATTGTCACTATCTTAGGTAAAAGAAAACAGAAAAAGATTGTAATTTCTATGCTGGTTTCAAAATTCTAAGTCATTTGGTTACCATCAAGTCCCTTTTCCTCACAAACGCTAATATTGTTGAGATCTAAAATAATAAAGGAATGGAAGATACTGGTCAAAACCTACCTAATCTGCCAAAGGTTTTATTCTTTTGCCTTTTCATGTCTGTACTGTATAAAAGTTCCAAGCGTCAGTCAGTTTTAGTTGTAAGACCACTTTTCACAAAGTTCAGCAGCAACTTTGTTAGAAAAATGAGAGATTCAAAGAAAACTAAGTTTCCCTTTCCCATCTGTCAGGTCTCATCGATGACAATGAGAGCCCAGAAGCAGCTGCGCTTCGGGAGCTGGAGGAAGAAACTGGCTATAAAGGTGATGTTGCTGAATGTTCCCCAGGTTTGTACTGCTTTCCAAGTAGGCTCTTGCGCAGTCTCTTGAAAATTAACCAAGTGATAAATTCTTCTAGGCATAAAGGAATTGATTATGTGAATGGTCCTTCCTGGTCAGAATTCAGATGGATTTATCTCAAATCTAATTTTGTGAAGAGAGATCATAGATTAGGACTGATCACCAGCTATAAGTGAATCTCTTCTCATAGGAGCAAGTAGAAAAAAGGGACCTGAAGTTGAGAATTGTAAAACCAGGTTGCCTTTCAGAATTTCCCACATTCTAAATTTTGTTACTTACTTCATTCACATGCCACAGTCCTCACCGGAAGTTTTTTTTGCTTGTGTTGTGTCTTTTTTTCTTAGAACTTGTCAGTACCATCTAACCCTTCAGACTTATCAAACTTTTGACTCTAGAGCTCTGAGAAGACTTGAGGAACTTAATATGCTCTGTACTCTATTACTACCACATACACTGATTGAATATAGTAGCTGTAATTTTCCTCCATCATTTCAATGTTAACTATGAATCCTGAGCCCTGTGTCATCTTCCTAAGACATTTAAGTATTGAGATAAATTACAAAGGGGAAGCTGGGCATGGTGGTGCACACCTGTAATCCCAGTGTTCAGGCGACTGAATCAGGAAGATCGTTGCAAGTTTCAAGACCAACCTGAGCTACAAAGTGAGCTCAACACCAGCCTGAATGGCATAGTGAGACCCTGTCTCAAAAAGACAGAAAAAAAAAAAAAAAAAAGGAAAAAAGAAAAGAAAAATTACAAAGGGGACTGAAGCATCCAGCTGATTTCTTAGGATGGATTGTTGCTTCTTTCCATAGTTGTATGCATGGACCCAGGTTTGTCAAACTGTACCACACACATCGTGACAGTGACAATCAATGGAGATGATGCAGAAAATGTAAGGCCTAAGCCAAAGCCAGGTAAGTGTGTTTTGGCTTTACTGAGAGTGATCCAGTTGCATTAAATATCTTCTATAAGTTGTTAAATTACACATTTCAATATTTTTTGTATGAGGTTTATTCCACTTAGTAATATGAGCTACAAGCCTAAGGCTGAATGCCTTTTTCAACTCACTGTCATCTCTCCCACTCCTTAGAGGGATATTTATATGTATACCAGTGTAAATCATGTATGAGTGGTAATTCTTTCGTACCCTCTTTAGTGATTATTATGTCTCAGTATTCTATTACAGCCAATTTTAAATGCTTAATTTTAAAATTGTAAATATGCACATGACACATGGTAGAAAACTTTGGCAATTCCTTAAAAAGTTAAATACAGAACTACTTCATGATCCAGCATTTGTACTCCTAGTTATATACCTGAAAAAACTGAGAACAGACTCAGATACTTGTACACCACTTTATTAACATCACATAGCCAAAGTGGAGACAGCGAAAAGGTCCATCTGCAGACGAATGGATAAACCAGATGTGTTATACACAATACACATGATGGAGTATCATTGAGCTGTAAGAGTGAAACGTGCTGCAATATGGATGAGCCTTGAAAAAATTTTGCCACAGAAGAGAAGTAGTGTGTGATTCTACTGATGTGAAATATGCAGAATGAATGAATTCATAGGTAGAAGATAGAATAGATTCCTAGGGATGTGAAGGTATTGTTCAGTGGGTTCCAAGTTTCCATTTGGGATGAAGAAACACGAGATTCATAGCAGTGATGAATGCACAACATTGTGAATGTTACTTAATGTCACTGAATTGTAACAGATGTCTATGTAAAAAAGAAATACATATATATAAAGACACTACAGAATATGCTTTGAATTTGAAGAAAAGTAACTTTGTAGTGTTGGAATTTGTTCTGTGAGATAAATGACTAGAGAATCAAGTCTGCTAAATTCTTAAGTCATTTTGCTGTCTTTCATTATAGTCTTCCCAAGCTTATCGCGCCAGCCTTGCTAACAGTGTTCTCCTGCTGTTTATTTTCAGGGGATGGAGGTATGTTACTCATCTCCCGGTGGCTGCCCATGTGTATGGCTTAGCGTAGTGGTAATGGCAACAGACCCTGGGGGTTGTTTGGCAGGCTCTTGTTCTTCAGCTCTGTTTTCACTTGTACTTTGTTTGTTTAGAATTTGTGGAAGTAATTTCTTTACCAAAGAATGACCTGCTGAATAGACTTGATGGTAAGCACTCTTAAGATTATTACTCCATCTTCACTATTTTCCTTGTTTCCATCCCCAGCAATTGAGGTTTTAAATTCCTTTTATCTCATCAATGTGAAGTACCAAACACTGTTATAAAACTGAAGTTGATGATACTAGGTAGCATATAGTGCAAAGTATGAGCAAAACATTCTATGTCAAGTAGAATCTTTTAGTAGGAGCTATTTTTCTCCCATAGAATGCTTAGTTATTATCCTGCTCAATAGCTAAAAGGATTCTATCCTTAAAAGTTTAATCCATAGCAATACAAAAGTAAAAGTGGATATCTCTTAGATTTTCTTCAACTCTACTATTACACATGTTGAATAGTTCTTTGAAAGGTGTAAGTTTAGGAGGATTTAACAATATTCTTTCACTAAGTATTTGAAATAATTACTGTATACTAAGTATGACAAACTAATACAATGAATCGCACCAGCTATGTGACCCTTAGTACCATTGGACATGTAGTTAGAATGTGTAATTCTTTGCCAACCCATCTATAAATGTCCTACTGTGTGGAGAGATGTTCTTTGATACAATTGCATGAGAAGATACTGTTATGAATGCTTGATATGTCCTTCCAGGGCTGCCTGTATGCTGGCTGGATAGATCCCCATTGCTCATTTATAAAGAAGCACAGCCTGTTCATAATGTGCATGTTTTATTGATGGCTAATTTTTGTTTCTAAATAATTACTTCTTAAGTTAACTTGAAGCATTGCTTGATCTGAAACTTTGAAAGCAGTTCTTATTTTCTTCCATGACTGCTGTGGCTTAGTTTTACTTCACAAACTGAGCCCTTTATATTGAAATTTCTGTATTCTTTGAAAAATGAATGTCTTTCACTAGCTGCAGTGATTTCAGATTCCCAGAGAGCCTCTGTTTCTACTTTACCTTTTAAAAATGTTCAACCTAAAAAAACCGCCTTAATATCTCAAAGCCATACTTTAAAAACAATTTTAAAGAGATACAGTAATTTATTGGACATTTATTCAGAGAAATCTGTGAGAGTAACAGTACAACTGAGAATCTGACAGGTCTCACTGGGTCGGCTGGGTTTGAGGTTCAGCTGACCCTTATTAGTTGTCACTTCGAGCTTTAAAAAAAATAAGGATTAATAGCCCCTACTTCTGAGAGATATGAGCAAAATTAAATGGGATAATGTAGACAAAGCACTTCTACCCAAGTGCTTGAGTGTTACCATATGTTTGTAATTTTTATCTAAGCAGAATATCCTTTTTCTCATCTTTCCTTTTCTCTCCCACCATAACTTCCCTTGTGGCCTTAGAAGAGGGGAACAAAACAGGGCAGGATAAAGAAACCAGTTTGCCTAGCTTCATTGGAGTCAAGATATAGCAATCAGGTAGTTGATTCAAGAAGGAATATTTGAGGCTGTAAGCAAAGTGCCTTAAGATCATGTCACACAAGGTTATTGCGTTCGGCTCCTGTCAGTCCCCAGCCATACACAGGGGCCTAGGACGTTGAGCCCTACCTTCAAGGATCACACTGTCTCTGAGCTTGTTTTCAAGTAAATGGCCAGGAAAACAACCACGAAGTGACAACCTCCATCACAGTGACATGGAAGCTCTAAGGTCTGTGGTGATTTCTAGATCATGTTCTTTGTAGTGTTCTTCCAGTATATCCATAGTATACCCTCATATGAATGTAGTTCACCTTGCACCAGGGAAATGTGTACCCTCTAGTGGTAGAAGAGACACTCAAATCTATGAAGGAGATACTATATAATCATCACCTTGGAGTTTCAGAATAGTTTGCCTGCCTGAACTGTAAATTAAGTGTAAAGGAACTAAAAACTCTGTGTGTAAAATCATTATACCTACTGTGCTTGTCTCGTGCTAGGAATATGATCCTGCTTTTCTGTCCTCTTTTTTTTTTTTTTTTTTAATTGAGACAAGGTCTTGCTGTCCTTAAATTTGGGGCGATTCTCTTGCTTCAGCCTCTCACATGCTCTTTATTCTTCCTTTGGAGATCTTTGAAGGCATCACTAGCATCTCACATAGGCACGCACATGTAATAGTGACTCAGTAAATGCTGACTGACTTGTAGTACTGCTCATTTTTAAGTGTGTTACCTAAGCTGTATTGTTTGCTTCCTGTAGCTCTGGTAGCCGAGGAACGTCTTACAGTGGATGCCAGAGTCTACTCCTATGCTCTGGCACTGAAACATGCAACCACGAAGCCGTTCGAAGTTCCCTTTCTGAAATTTTAAGGCCAGAGAGAACACTGGCCATGTTTTTGTAAATGAGACTACCAGGCCTTCATCATCACAAAGACTATTCAACTTAATGTAGATTTGAAATTAGCTTTTTGATAAAATAAAAGCAGCACAGAATGCATGTGGTGGTGGTATGGAATTACAATTGCAGGTAGGCTGTAACCTTCACTCTATGTAGTATTTACGATAAACCATAAATGCAAGTATTTTTACTCCAATTTTTTTAACCTTGACCTCTACATTTTTAACCTAGCCCAGATGATGGGGAACATCTATAGAAAAACAGACTTGAGTTCCAAATTAGGTGAAGTATTCCTACCATCAGTCCCTACCTAAAAGGAAAAATTCTGTAGCTGAGTACTGCATTAGTGTTTCTGGTTTTGAAAAAGGAGACTTATATAGGGACTTTCTTGGCCTCCCCAGTTATTTGCTGTATGGATTTCTCATCATGAGCATGCTTCTCCCAAAGAACTTCATCTTTTTCCCTAGCTCCCAAGGATCCATCTTGTACGTTCCCATATTATTCCTCTCCTTTAAAGTCATGAAGAGACAAGGCATAGACCCTAGCAGACAGCTCTTTGCACACATACTTTCCACACATGCCATTTCTTCCAAAGCCATTCCCAGTGGAAATGACCTTAAAATCTTAAGAGGAAGAGTGAGCTCTACCTGACTTTTCTGCTTTTCCTTCCTAAAACAGCAACTAGAGTGGACAGCTACTCCTAAAACTAAGGCCATAATCATCTGAACATCAAAGGCAATGCCTTGGAGAGTCAGTTTGAGAATTGGCAGTTTCGATGTTGTCACTAGTTAGCACTTGTGTTCACTTGCCAGCACTTAAACATTCAAAGTTTCCTGTAGACAGCTATGTTTCTACTTTTGAAGAAAATGACATAACACTGGTTTCACACTTCTGTGGTAACCATAATCAGAGGCCTTGGGGAGATGTATACTAGTTGACCACTGCTACTATCTTTTCTGCTTTTATCTATTGTGCCCTTTTGGCTTTGTGATGTGAAGACAGACATACTTTTAAGACCACTCTCTTCCCATTCCTTTCCAAATAGCAGTAACGTAAATGAGTGCTCTTAAATTAGCCACTGTTTCTCAATTGATAATTAGACAATGAAGAGTAATTACATTTGATTTCTCAGTAGGCGTCTCAAGTTGGGCTAAGTACACAAACCTTATGCAAATAACCTTACAGAACATTTAATATGAGATTCTTTTATTTTTTCAACACAACTGCAACAGTTTTATTAAATAAAAGTTTATTGTCTACTGTTTACACTTGTTGCTGCTATAAGTACAACAAAAGACACAAATTCCTAGCATGAATTACTCATTGTTCACCCCCACTGAACTACAGACATTGCTTGAGAATTTGATCTTTGCCTTAGGGATTTAAAAAAAAAAAAACATTGGGACCTAGTATCTGGAAAGAGTATTCTCAAGTGACTGGTTGGAATTACAAGGCATAGCCAATACAGTCAAACAGCACAGGTTATGCTGTCCCTGGGAAGAGAGGAGGAATGAAACAACAGGAAGAGTAGTTAGAAGCAATCGTTTCTAGCAACAGAATTGACTTCAATGCTTGATTTTGTCCATTTGGGCCAACTGGCTGCTTTGGGAAAAGAGAAATAAAGAGTGGATGGGGATGGAGAGGGAGGGAAGGGAACATGGATACTATGAGTTAAAAAAGTATAAAAAGTAATTATCTAAAATATAGATTAGATATAAATGTTCCAGAACTCATTACATAAGCTCAAAAATACTGGAAAGTGGCAATTTGAACTACATTTATTTTTAAACAAGGGGAGGAGATTAAGTGTTCTGAATGTTGTGTGCAAAACTAACCCATGTCACCGTCTGACTGTCGTGGTTTAACACAGCAAGGCAGAGACACTGGTTCCCAGCAGTGCAGGCAACGCTAGATGCACGTTTTAAACGAGTAATGTAAACTGTAGTTTTAAGGCAGCTGGTACTAATGCTGCACACAGGCTTAGCTTGGCGCCCATTTCACAGATGGGACAGTTAGCACTTGAAAACAAACTGTGAGGAACAAAAGGGGAACCCGCATTATTTGACAAAAAACAATGTGTCAAAATATTTTCCCTTTCACACACACAAAAAGAAGTATTTGAACATTTAGAAAAACAAAGCACCCATCCCTCCGACTTCAGCTTGTTCCTTAACAAATATTTCAAAATACTGATAAATAATAGTGACTGCAAGCAGAATTCCAGTGCCAGAGCCAATGGCCCCTAGGAAGTCAGCCAACACCGAGAGCGCGCCAATGCAGAGGCCGCCAAAGGCAGCTGCGGTGGGGATGTACCTAGAAGACAAGGTTCAACAGTGAGAAATGCTAAGTGTCGCCCGCAGGGGTCCTCTAACAAACTAGTCACCAGATGGACTGCTACGGATGGGCTGCTCATAATCGATGACAGAAAGTGATGGAGACAATTTCTGACTCACTTAAAACAAAATAAAGGCAATACAAAATTCTTAGGGCAGATCAGAATACGTAAATCAGACTAAGACTTAGTATTAAAATACTTTTAAACAACCTTTAGTTTCCTCTTGTGAAATAAGTAAATTGCAAAATGCTAAGTGTCAACAAATTCGTGTAATTTTGATGACCTGCTTCTACTGTAATTCAACCTTAGCTGCACATTAAAGTCACCTAGAAAACTATTTAAAATGGAATTTTTTTTATATATTGAAAGAAGAAAAGGTGGGGGGAGAAAGAGATTAGGGGAGATAGGAGGTGAAATAAGCACAGCAGAATGACAGCTTCTGAAGCTGGAGGTTCCTTACGCTGTTCTCTGCAGGGTATGATCTGAATCAGGTTCACAGCGTATTCATGTCTTCTTCAATGGTGGGGGGCGGCTGAACAGCCACATGCACAATAACAAACGTGGATCCTATCTCACATCAGATAAAAAAATTACTTCCAAGTGAGCCACAGACTTACGCTGTATCTCCCAGGAGAAAGCGGGACTGGAGTTGATCTTTGTGACCTTGGTTCTGGCAGTGCTTTATACCAACAACAGCACCAAGGAGCCAAAGAAAAAATAAAATTGGCTTTATCAAAATTAAAAACTGGTGTATCAGAGGACATTGTCAAGAAAGTAAAAAGACAAACCCACAGAATGGAAAAAAATACTTGAAAATTGTATCTGATGAGACTACTATCGGAAACAACTCAACTCTTAAAATTAACAAAAAGACAACCCAATTAAAAAGAAGCAAAGGGTCTGAACAGGTATTTCTCCAAAGATGATAAATAGCCAATGAACACATGAAAAGATGTTCTAAGTCATTACATCATAGGGAAAGCACAACCACAATGAGCCATTTCACATTCACTAGAGGGTCTGAAGTCAAAAAGCAAGAACTCATGCCAGCAAGGAAATAGCACTGGAAAACAGTTCAGCAGATCCTCAAAATGTTAACAGACTGACTGCATGACCCAACATTTCTACTCATAGAGAAATGAAGACACACATCTGCACAAAATCTGCGCAAATAAAAAACAAATGTAGAAATGTACTGCATGTGTTTCATACTTTTTGGGTTTTTTGTTTGTTTGTTTTCTTGGGGTTTTTTGTTTTTTTGTTTGGTTGTTTTTTTTTTTTGTACCAGGGATCAAACTCATAACCTTGCGCTTGTCAGGCAAGCACTTGTGCCACTGAGCTAAATCCCAGGCCCCTAATATACCTTTTAAACTCAACTGTTTACCACAGCTATCTTCCTATATTAGTATACTGACATGCATTACCCTTTTATTGGGCTAATGCTAGTCTACAATATAGATGCACTATAACCTGATGAATGGTTCACTGGGTTTATCTAAAGGAAAAAGTGAGCCCAGGTGTTATGGTATATTCCTGTTAGCCCCCCATGTGGCTGAGGCAGGAGAATTGAGAGTTTGAGGCCAGCCTGGACTGCCCTCCCCAAAACATGCAGACAAATTATCAGCATGTTCACTGCAATATTATTTCCAAATGCAACAATCCGAAATAATCTAAAAAGGAATGATTCTACTGAGCTTACCTATTAAGCTCATGAACCATCGAGGTATCTCTGTGACCCCTCATTACCATTTGCTGTTCTTTCAGTTGTTTGGCTACCTGCCAAGAAAAAAACAACTTTGAACATCAAACTTTTATCCTTTCACTGTAACTCAATTGCATGAAGTGCTTTCCACATACTCAAACCATCTCCTTCCAATTAAACCTGAGGCTTCAATGCCACGAACTGCGTATGTTAGACACAGGTTAAGCCCATGTTTCTCAACCTCTTTCATTCCAGGTAGTAATGAAATTTCCCCTGTGGAGAAACTTAACACTAAGGAAAGAGATTTTGTTGCATGGTGTTGAGTTTGGTCGGATTTTTCACCTTCCCAGAACCTATTTCTAGCCTGTTGCAGGTGATGCTGCCTCATTTAAGAATGTATGCACTAAACGGAGCTTAAATTACAGAAGTAGGAATATGTTAATTATGTTGGCAACTAAAAATCACAAACTTTTAAAAAATTATTTTCAAGTAAACCAAATACTTACATCTTTGGCTGAGGAACCAGACACCTCTATCCATGTCTTAGAAAAAAATGCACATGACCCCAGCATGAAGATAATATACACAACGACATGGACAGGATCCTCAAATATCGCACCCATGGACTCAGGAGGAGAAAGGTAGTAACACAGGCCTCCGACAGGGTAGGAACGCGCAGGCCCTCCGCCGCTGACATCCTGGAGGACAACAATCAAAAGGACAACCTGTCAAGGGACCCGTTGTCTTGCATATGTGCCACTCTTATCACTGAGCTACTACTCCCTACACCCCAGACCTTAAGGTTTTTTTGCAGTTTTGTTTTCCTGAGATGAGGTCTCATTATTTTGCCCACATTGATCACAAACTTCTGGGCTTAAGTGATCCTCCCTTCTCAGCTTTTGAAGTAGCTGAGATATAGGTGCACCTACCTAGAAATCATTTTTGAGTTCATATTTCTCAAAAATTATGACAAGTGTTTTAAATTTAAAGCACCTACAGACAATAAGTCTATATAAAGGATTTAATATCTGAATCTAGTACCTTCACTCCTTTAAAATTATACAATATTATATATAAGACATTTTGAACATATTATTTAGAAGTAATTTTTTTAAAAAGACAAACTAAAGAGAAGATAGGAATATGATCACATATTTAGAATGTTAAGTTTTCTAAACTATGTAAGGGCCTCTAACGCATTAAAGTAGTCTTACATGATTTTTGCATTTGAAAGTATTAAGAATGCAGTCAAAATACTGATTTAAAAAACCCAGTTCACTGCCTAACCTGTATATGGTTTGTACATTACTGTAAGAATTAGTTTTAATTGTGAAATAAGGAAATGTTCAAATGGGAAAGGGAACTAGGGAGGGGGTAGGGGGATAGAAAGGAAGGGAAAAGGAAATAAATACGAAAAATGTAAAGAAAGCTATGTATAAAAAGGGGAAGAGGGGATGAAGGGAGAATAGGAAATGGGAAAAAAGGTAAGATACATCTACAGGTACAAATTCCATATGATGAATGTGGTCTTTATATCTAAAATACACTAATAAAATTAAACTCCCCTCTCAAAAAGTCTTTTCATAAATGTTTATAATAATGAGATTTTTATAGTTATAATATTTGCTCACAATAAATAAAGTTATAGAACAGAGACAGAAAAACATTTTCAGGTTACTATTATTAACACTTTTGGCTCCTGAATTTTATCTTTTCCAAATGATTTCTTACTGTCTCTAGAATCATTAATCCCAGAATGAAAGCACTGTTTACAAATGTATTTGACTTCCCAATAATTCTTTCATTAAGAGAATTTTAGTCAAGATCAGAACACAATCTATAGAGAACCAATTATTCATTGCACTTATGCTAGGAAATTATTATCAGTGATGATTACTACTGGACTGAGTTAGGAGCAGCATCTTTCTTACTCTGCAGAAGAATAAAGGGAATTAGCCTTTTTAAAATTCTGTA
Organism: Dasyprocta punctata; assembly: GCA_004363535.1. Taxonomy (NCBI): domain Eukaryota; kingdom Metazoa; phylum Chordata; class Mammalia; order Rodentia; family Dasyproctidae; genus Dasyprocta; species Dasyprocta punctata. The sequence continues at coordinate 44,999 of RJWM01002192.1, read as the reverse complement.
ACTCCTAGAAAAATACTACTTTGTCAAATGATAGCATTTTAAACTAATTGAAATTCACACTTCACAAGCAACATGACTGGATAGTTTTAGCAGTCACGATAGTGAGAATCTATAAAAAGAAGTTAGAATTTACTAGATTCTATTTCTAGCTCTCCAGGCTTGTTAATTACATGCATTATCTCCAACCCAGTTAATCACAAACTAGTTTATTGCCATTTTAGCCATAAAAAATGAAGAGAAAATAGGAACAGATGATTCTGTTATCCCCATATTTTATCTGAAAACAGTTGGGATTTTTTTTCTTAGTTTTTTTTTCTTTTTTCCATACAGCAGAGGAATAAGATTAAAAATAGGAAATCATTTTTATGAAAGCAACTCATTACGTAACCTAAAGGGTCATTCAAATGATACAAAAAAGTTCCTAGAAAGTAAAATAGTAAAACATAATTCATAGTTTTACAACACTTGTAATTCTTCCATATACTCTGCTATGAACCTGAAAACAAAATAGCAACTCAGTGTCTTTCTCAGTGAGTTAAAAAATATAACCATAAATTATAATAAATTTGAAATACTTAATAGAAATAAAATACTCACGGCCCACTGTCCTAGCAAGTTTACTAAAAAGTTGCCACTAAATCGAACAGACAGCATCTGGGAAATAACATACAGGTTTGAAACTAGAGCAGACTGAAGAATAATGGGAATATTCGAGGTGTAGAAGAGCTTGATGGGATAGCTACTGTACTGTCCTCGATACCGGGCCGACTTAATAGGCAAGTCAACACGAAATCCCTAAAAAACAAAATCAACAGTAAATAAGAAGACTGGACATAGCAAGGAAAGAACACAGACCACTGAGGAAAAACAAGCAGCAGCATGGAATATAAAAAAGATAATGCTAACGAGTTGCCCTCCATATCTCCCAGTATTTTATACCTTCAGGTTAAAGTGTGAAGAATGAAATCATTTGCTTGATTAGATCTTGAACAGACTTGTGAGACATTAACATATCAAGTGATATTTTCCTCTTTAAGAGCAAAATAAAAATCCACATACCCATTAATTAAGTGCGAAGATTATACTTACCTGAAAATATATAACAACTGCAAACACAAAAACGGTGGCAATAAGGTTCATGAGATTGGGCAAGTTCTGGCGATAAAAAGCCTCTCTTAAGGCTCGGACTTTGTCTGTCCTGGTGGCCAACAAATGAAACAGAGCTATGACAGCACCCTCAAACTCAGTACCTGAAAAATCAAGACAGCAATGAGCTGTAGACACTTGTTCCAAATTACCTCAAAGGTAAAGCAAATAACCTGAAACCTGATTCAAAAGAATTCACCAATGTTTGCTTTATGATACAGCCATGTGTGCAGGTTCTAAATACTAAGATCACTGGGGCAGATCTACCTCTTCAGCATAAATCTGAAGTTTTCTTAAGAGACTGGTGAAAACATCCAAAGTAGAATCTACTACAGCAAATATTTTATTCATAAAGATTTGCCTCTCCTCTATATTTTATGAAAAGGAGAATATTTGGGGAGAAAAAAAAAACCAGCAGCAAAGCAGAATAAAAGTGTCACAGAAGATATATGTTACAATCAAGCTTGTTTTTAAGTTTATTGTACCAAGCACATTAATAAACCATCTTTACTATTTTCTTATGGCTGGGACCAGAGAGTTTGGGTGTTAATCTGCTAAAACAGGTAGCAATTGGTAAGTGAAGGTTAAAAGGGAAAGACAGAATGAAATCTTTTCAAAACTTAGATGCTATTACAAAGTCAACTAGAGGAGAAGCAAAAGTATGAATGTTCCCTGAGAGTACATTGAACAACAGTCTTTTCATTTAAGAAATCTTTTTTTTTTTTTTTTTTTTTTGCGGCACCGGGGATTGAACTCACAACCTCGCGCCTGTCAGGGCAGGCGCTTAAGGCACTGAGCCAAACTCCCGGCCCTGGTTTTTTTTGAGGCAGGGTCGCACTGTGTAGCTCAGGCCGGCCTTGCACTCGCGTTGTAGCCCAAGCCAGCCTCGAACTCACAACGCTCCGCCTACCTCAGCCTCCCAAGTGCTGGGATTAAAGGCGTGCGCCACCACGCCCGGCTTCATTTAAGAAATCTTACTCTACTACCTTTTCATCCTCTTGGGAATGTTACAGTTAGATAAATGACTTCTGCAGCAATGGCGTAAGCAAGGGCAACAAACAAATTCTTAAGATCTGTTTCCAACCACTGAAGTTTTAAATGAGCAGAGGCTAAAACTTAGGTATCATTCTTTTTTAAATAGTAATGCCTGCTCCACACATATCTGCTTACTAAGTTTTGAACAGTCAGCATTTGCTGTCCCGTGCAGTAACAAACTGAAAGACTGCGGGCATGTACTGCTTGCTATGCTACAGACTCATTTCAGCACATATCTAGCCAAACTCGTGCAGGTGCAGTCACTATGCAATGTACCTCTGCCAGTGTTAATGGTAGTGGGACTAAAGGCCTTCCAGACAATGGTTTCACAGATGTTGGTGGCAATAAAGAGGGAAATACCAGACCCCAAGCCGTAACCCTTCTGTAGCAGCTCATCTAACAGCAGCACAATCAAACCAGCAACAAACAACTGTGGGGAAAGAAACGCACGTAAGCAGAAGCAAGAATAAACTCAAGAAAAAGGGAAAGATTGAATACCATGAGTTATTTCAAAGCATGGGCATTTTCAGTGTCAAACCTAATTATTGTCAGATCACTATTATGACTATTGGGAGCTTTGGAGTTGCTTTAGTTCAGTCAGAAGCCAGTTCTGAAAATCAGGGTTAGAAATATTGTCACATTATAAAGCAGACATTTCAACCTGTAAAGTATACTTATAGGATCTGAATAGTTTTCCTTACAATGTTTAAATAGGGCCTATTTGAAAAAGTACACTAAAACAAACATGAGTGCAGATGCAGAATTTGACAGTGAGAAAATGAAAGCATGGCAAACACCTTAAAGTAACTAGAAGGCTGAATGACTTTTAGAATAATGTGATGCAACTGTAGAGTGTCATTAAAGGGTAAGTATGAGGACTATGTTCCTACTTTATAAAAAGAGCTATAAACTGGGAATGGTGGTGCACGCCTTTAAATCCCAGCACTCAGGAGCTGAGGCAGGAGGACTGCTGCGAGTTCCAGGTCAGCCTGGGCCATAGTCCAACGCCAGTCTGAACTACACAGCAAAAAACCTGTCTCAATACATAAATAAATAAATACCACATATATGTAACATTTTATATATTACATATATATATACATGTAATATATACAGGAAATAAAAAATCATAGCACAAATTATGAACACAGGTTATAACTACTGTAAAAATACATTCTAATAGTGACAAAGAATGATTAAATCTGAAGAGAGTTAAGAGTTCATGAGGTTCTTAAGCTCATAATTTTTTTTTACACATGAAGTATACTATAATTTTGTGATACTGAGCATTCTTAATTTTCTTCTTGGAAAAGACATTTCCATAAAAGCATGCACTGATTAATAAACTACAGTCTTGCAAGTGACTTCTTCAGTTGTATGATTCCTTCCTAACTTAAACCAGTCTGACTGAGGGGAAGAAAATGTACTTCTATGCCCCCAATCTCCTAGCTCCCTACCTGAAAGACACCTCCTACAGAAGTGAGGAAATTACTTCCATTCCTTCTATCCCTCACGTCTACTCACTTTATCCTGTACTGTCAAAAGAGAGGTCAAACTAGTGTACTATTTGCTTACCTTACACAATGTTGCTGTTTTCTCCTTAACTGCCATTTCAGTGCTTGTTTAAAGCCTAACTTGTCTACTTATAGTCTTTTAGTAAGACTCTCAGTGAACTGGAAAAAAGGTACAATTCTCAGAAATTCTATGAGAAAACATGCTGAGCAAGTCTGACATCTTAACAAAATGAGAGAGAGATCAGGACTACTACATTTTATTGTGACTGTAACAGGTACTGAGTGAGTACTCCCGGTCACATATACAGCAACCCATATCTGTGCTGGGAGTGCTAGCTATCAGCCACCAAAAAGCACTGTCACAGGCTCCGATAAATGACCTGACCAAATCACACAGCACCTGAAACAACTGTCATTCTCCAGACCCCTGTTCAGAACGGTATCAAACTGCAGAGTGGCTCATTATATCCTGCAGAAATTCAATTCATGAAAGAAAGGAATGCAGATATCTAAGTAAGAAATGGTTTCTACGGTTAAAAGAATAAAACAAAAGATGGCAAAAATTGTACATGCTAGTGAAAAGGGATGAGAGGTCAGGAAGTGGTGGCACAGTGAGAACAGAAGAGGCATCTCACGGACATGGGGAGTGTACAGCACCCTATACCTCTGAGCTGGGGTCAAAATCGCACTTGACTTTTCAATCGTGCATGGGCATGCACACACTGCTCAAGTCTAGCGAAAATACTTACCTTTACTGTGTGCCATGCACACTATTTTATTTAAAATTTCAGTCAAGACCCATTATTTAGATTTTAAAACCCACTCCTGGAAAAACACTGACCATGTGAACAAGACAACAAACAAGGTCAGAAGTACTCTCCACAACAGCATGCAAACAGTTGTCAACACTTGTATTTTTAGGTGAAAAACACTGATCCCATCACAGCTTTTCACTGTGTATACATATATTCAATATGGAAGATACAAATGGGCCACTGCCCATCTAGCATTGACTACAACATTTCTGCATGCATTAACACTAGAAGAACTGTGGCATACGTCTGTAATCCCAGAACTTGGGAAGCTGAAGCAGGAGGATCGTTACCAGTTCGAGGCCAGCCTAGGCTACAAAGTGAGTTAAAAGCCGGCCTGAACTGCATAGTGAAACCCTGTCTCAAAAAGACCAAAAAACAAACAAACAAAAAACACTAGAAGAATTAACCACAACACAAATATTGGTAGGCAAGAATACTTAAGTAAAACAAATTAGTACGTATTCACTTTGCCTGTTTCATTCTTGGAATATAACTATTCTTAGATTTCTGGATACTGAAACTTTAGAAAGTTTAACTTCCTTTCATATCAATTTAAATGTACAACTGACTCCTTAAGAGGTTATTCTTTACCTAACTCATAATTCCTTAGGTCTGCTTCCTTAGGGTCTAAATACATTGTTAGGAAGGTACTAGAGCTATCTGACTGATGCATAATGTTACAAGAATTAAATGCTAGTTCTAAATGTCTTTTAAAATCAGGGTTATTTTGGGCTAGAGTAGTTCCATGGTAGAGTGTGTGCTCAGCACTCCTGAAGCCCTGTGTTCAATTCCCAGTACTCCCCACCCAAAAAAACAGGGTCAGGTTACGTAGGTTACATAAATGCTATACAGAGAAAAAAAAAAAAGGGCTACAAATGGCCTATTAGTGTTTTCGACAATAGGAACATTATATGAAGAGATCCTAAACACTTTTAAAATCAGTCTTCAGAGTATCTTCCTATCCTTGGTATAGCCTTTCTTCTTCCTATTTTCAATGGCTATAAAACTGCCAAGGACTGGGTCTGTAAACAGAGAAATAAAGACACCAAATGGGAACATGCAAGAGCTCAGAGAGTACCTAAGTCCCCAATAACCTATTAAAAATTCCTTCCCTGATTAAAGAAAAAATAGTTTTATCTCATTAGAAAGTGATCCCTATTGTTAACGATGCCAGAAAATACTTGAACAATCGAACTCTCTCCTTCGGCATCATGCTCACCAGATGATCTCACTTGATTTGCTTCCTTTGTAAGACTTCTTATTAAAAAAAAAATAAAGGTCAACATTGTTAGTCTGAGATACTTGTATCTCTCAATATGTGTTAACTACCGGTAGTTAGGGTTACAGCAGTACCTCAGTTCATGAACTTGATTCCACAATTCTGGCTGCAGAATGAGCTGGATGAGAAATCAATCAAATTCAGTGGTTAGGGTCATTGTGGACCTTATGGGGAAATCTGACTTGGTTCTTGTCCAGTTCAGTTTGCAATCAGAATTATGGAAAGAACTGAGTTTGCAAACTGAGGTACCACTGTATTTAAAAATATTTTCTGGAGAAGTCTTTGAAACTGTTACAAAAAACTTTCTAATTTAATTTTAACTTCATAGTAGACAAGATGACACATTTCCAAGACAGCCAGATACTCACTGTTTAACTTTTCAAAATAAAATGATTATGTAACTTAAATACAACCCATTCTTTGGTAATTTCCCTAAATGATTTTTAAGAGTCATAGGACAGAAAAGTATCTTTTAAGCTCTATATACTTTAAGATATTTAGTACAGTGATAATTATGTTGGCACTTAAAAATTCCACTTCAAAGTATCCATTTAAAAATTCATGTTATGTAGATAAGACAGATACACACACACACACGCACATATATATGCATACAGACATACCTCAGTTCATGACTTTGATTCATTCTGGTCACAAACCGAGTTGGACAAGAGCCGAATTAATTTCAACAGTTAAGTTCAATGTTAACCTTATGGGGAAATGTGATTTGGTTCTCATTCAATTTGAGTTGCGACCAGAATCATGGAGAGAATTGAGTTCATGAACTGAGGTACCACTATATACATATATTATGTATGTGTTCATATATGTATATTATGTCACTGACACTAGCATACTATTACTTAAAACACCATGGCAGGCAAGGTGGTGCATCCCTGCAATCTCTGCTACTCAGGAGGCAGAGGCAAAAGGATAGCAAGTTCAAGACCAGTCTGAACAATTTAAATGAGTGTCTCAAAAAAAAACAACACTGGACACACAGCTCAGTAAGTAAGTAACTGGACGCACACTGACTTCCAATAATGTAAAAAACAAGAGAACACAAAACATTCAAACCAAACACCATTACTTTATGCACCACTAAGAGAATACTGCCCACCTATAGCACAGTATCTTATTACAAAAACATTATGTTCTGCTTTTTAAAAAAGGAACCCTAGACTTAGATGTAGATATTTATCATCTAGCTGTGACTTTTTTTTTTTTCGTGAGTTTTTTTTTGTTTGCTTGTTTGAATCAGGATCCCACCATGTATTCCAGGCTGGCCTTGAACTCACTATGTAGCCCAGGCTGGTCTCAGCTCCCAAGTGCTGGGATTATAGCACCACCCTTGGCTTCTGTGACTTTCTGTACACATGATTTTCATTTAACAGTACATCACCATAAATTTTTGAAAGACACTTCAGTCAGTAATCCAGCTTGAACACTTGTTACATCAACAGTGCATATAACCAACCGATATAGTACCAACTTGAGCAATGACAGCTGAGATGACATGTCACAGCAATGACAACTTTTATGACTGCCACTTGGCTGATGGCACTTTCAAGGTACTACGAAGGGCAGGAAAACATTCTCATTCAGAGACATCAAAATGTGGGGAAAAAAAGGGTATCTTAGAATTGATGAAATAAGGGTGATCCATAATTATTTACATAACATGACTATGAACTTATAAAGCACAACTATGAGATTATTAGAATTTAAAATTTTTATATTAACATAATTTGGACATATCACTCAGTAAGTAATTCATAAGTAAGAAAATAAATATCAATTACCTAAAGAACAAGTAGGGGAAAAAAAGGCTCAAACTGTTTTATTATCTGCATAGGAAAATACAGGATTTCTTACCTGAAAAATGATAAGGAGACAGATCCCGGCACCCATTTCCGCAGGGTCCCCGTACATTCCCGTCATGACATACACAATGGCTTGCCCAATGGTAATGATCATACCAAAGACTGACAGAAATTGGAGGGAAAAGGAGTACATGCTTACAACCAGCAACAACAAAAAAAGACCATAGGAAACATCTTTCCCACAAACAATCTTGAATTTGGATCAAGTTCTTTAATTGTATTAGTGCTCACGTTTCTGGGCTCCATTGAACAGAGCTCTGTCTTTGGGTGTATCCCCAACTTCAATGATTTTGGCTCCAGCCAACAGCTGCATAATCAAACCAGATGTTACAATCGGGGAGATGCCCAGTTCCATTAGCGTTCCTGGAAAGGAAAGGGAAAGAAGTAAACAACTTTTATTGTCCACAATATAACAGTGTCTGTCCTAAATGACCTTTACTGCACTTTAAATGAGAAAGAAATTTTCACTCCTTAAACATTAACCATGAAACAAGCTCTCATTAACACAACGCTGCAAAACTGCACCAAGTAGAAAGTATAAACACCATAGAACTGTAAACTTCTGTAAATTTGAACATTCATTGTTTTAAAAAATCCTTTTTAAAAGAAACCTCTGAGCTGGGCACAGCAGCATATGCCTGTAATTCTAGCTACTCAAGAGGCTGAGACAGGAAGACAGTAAATTAGACTGGGCAACAAAGACCCAGTTGAGGGGATGGTGAGAACAGGTGAAACTTCCTGGGATACAGGGTATGTTCAATACATATGATGGCCTGGGTTCAGTCTCCAGCACCAGAAAACAAAATTTTCAAAACTTAAAAAAAGTAAAAGAAAGGGCTGAGTGTTCAGCTCAGTGGTAAAGTCTTTGCCTAACATATATAAGGCTCTGGGTTTGATCCTCAACACCAGACAATGAAGGAAAGGCAGGAAAAGAATGCTTCCAAGATTTCTGTGTGAATCATTATTTTATCTTAATGCAAAATAAAAGTTATGTAGTAAGCCAAAGAACTTCATACCAAAGATAATTTTCAAGAATATTTTAATTCTTCTAATGCAAAATTTTAAGTTACATGGGAAGTCACTTAAAACAATGTAGAACATTTAGTGATACAAACAATGTTCATGACATAGTAGCCAGCAAAAATATTTTAGAAAATAGTATAAATTGTTTAATTTACTACCTAAGTAGTAAACCAGTTTCCTGATATTTTAATATGGTCGCTAAAATGTTTATTGTTACCCGGGCGTGGTGGCGCACACCTTTAATCCCAGCACTCGGGAGGCTGAGGTAGGAGGAGCGTTGAGTTTGAGGCTGGCCTGAACTACACAGTGCGACCCTGCCTCAAAAAACCAGGGCTGGGAGTTTGGCTCAGTGACTTAAGCGCCTGTCTGACAGGCACGAGGTTGTGAGTTCAATACCCGGTGCCAAAAAAAAAAAAATGTTTATTGTTCTTTTACCTGGTAGTATTACAGATGGTTTTCCCCAGTATTTTGTAAGCTTTTTCTCATAGAAAGTATGCATTACATTTGTAGTGAAAAATAAAAACAAATCTGCCATGAATACATGAACATTCAGCAAAGGTTAAGAGTATGTTTCCTTTTTGGGTTTTGTTTTTTGTTTTGTTTTTTTTTTTTGAGACAGGGTCTTCCTACACATTCCAGGCTGGCTTTGAACTCAACACATAGCCCAGGCTGGCTGCAAACTCATGGCAATGCTTCTGCCTCAGCCTTCCAGCTGCTGGGATTACAGATATGTGCCACCATGCCCTGCTAAGAGGATGTTTTCATAGGTTACTCTGTCATTCCCTTATATTCTGGTTTTTATAAATGCTTAAAAGGGACCCTTTAATAAGAGAAAATAATCCATTTTTAGGATATTCTTCATATTTTCTTAAATACAGTGGTGCCTTGGCTCACCAACTTAATTTGTTCTACAATTTTGGAAAAGAAGGCCATGTTTGTATTTCTGTAGAAAAGATGACCACAGTCATGTTTATCACCCGATGCAGAGGCTGCAAACAAAAACAAAATTTTGCCAAACGCTTCTATTTGTGAACCAAACTGTTTGTAGACAAAAGCGTTCGTGAGCTGAGGTGCCACTGTACTTCAGTAATGAATGATAAAAACGGCTTTTACTGTTAGGACCATTCAATCCAGATTTCTTTTTAAGTTAACCCATCCAAATTTATAACTAAAATAGGTCTAGTCCAGAAACAGATCCAATCAAGATTTAATAAAAATCGGACACAGGAAAAAAGGCACTTCAGTAAGCAGTGGAAAAGAGGCTCAGGGGACCCTGTGAGTGACAGGCCACCACAGACCATCAAATCCAGGCTCATTCTTGGGAAGGATAACCAACTAAAGTACTAGAAGGGAATATGGAAATAAGGATGAGCATGTGCATAATCTGGAAAAGAAAAAGCCTTTTATGACAACAGAAGCCATGATGGATAGGGTAGAAGAAAGTTTTTATCAGATTTTAAGTACGCTCTTTTCTACGGCTTCCAAGCCTTTAGGATGATCTTAGACTCACAGACAACATCCTTCCTGTCATTCTTCCCTCCCTGATCTTCTCCTAGCCATACTCACCTGCTCTGCGTTCTCTCAACACACAGAGTACTCTCTCACCGTAGGCAGGGCCTCTGCCCTTGCTCCTCGCAACCTTGGCCTCGGGGACTTCTGCACTTCTGACAGGTTTCTGTCCAGTGTTGTCCTCCTGGAGCACCCTTCCCCACCTGATCTGTGAAGTCCAGATCCCCAAGTAGGGAATGGGACTCAATGACAACAGGGACAGTCTTGTTTACTAGTCTACGCTCAGCACCGAGCACAAAGCTTGCCACACAGTAAAATCTCAGTAAAATTTGTGATTAAATATAGTCAATCCTTGTAACAGAACAGGATACAGCTACTGAATAAAATATCTCATCTTAGATATTAAGTAAACCAAACAGCAACACAGCATATAGTGTTTTTTTTTTAAGTATATAGATTTTCCTATGTTAAGGGATATGCAAAAGAATTTGTCAACCTATCGATTTCCTGAAAGTTCCAGTTCAAAAGTGAGATTTTCATTTTCAGCTTCATATAAATCTGTGTATCAATTCTGGTGAATCTTAAAAAATAAACAAATACTACTTTTATAATCTAGAAAAAAATTATTAAAAATACCTGTCAGGTATGTGAAGTGTCTCCAAGAAACAGGCAATCAGGATTCCTGAAATGTGGCAGCCCCTGCCTTGCTAGCCTCACTTACCAGCATCCCCTCCCAAGCCAGCCCTTCCCATGGTGCATCGTGCTGTCTGACACCTGTGGGCCAAGCTCAGGCTTTCCTAGCTCACTGCTCCAAACATGCAACTCCACTTCAAGTGTATCATCTCTCTGACCACTGAACAGCAGTCTCTAGCCTGTGAAAAACCCGAAGATAGATTTCTCTAACACACATGATGTTGGCACTACTCATATGTTGATTTTTTCGATGCAATGGGTTTTCTTCTCCTATCTTTTCCCTCACTGGACACATCAAAAAAATACTTGTTAATCCACATACTGATATCAGATTGATGTTAGCGGTGGTATAGGAAACTAAAAGAAAAGTAGTACATACCTCTATTGGATGCAAGAATAACTCTCATCCAGTAGAAAGGATCTGCAGAATCTGATGACATGATTCCAAACAGTGGTATCTAAAATATCGCACAAATATTATATAAAAATGTGTTACATAAATTAACTTTACATTTAGTTTGTAATGCATTCACTTAATCTTTGCAATGCTTTATTTTAAAAATTTCTCATGTTCTATAGCAAAAACAAACATATTTGAAGGGTAAAGTTCTTTAACAGTGGAAATCATCACTTGGTACATTTCATGAGCAAACACTCCTATTAATATGCAGATGTGTTGTGCAACAAAGAGAACATACCTACACTACTAAACTATACATGTAAAAGTGGTTAAGACAGTAAACAACTAGCTATTCCCAAACAACCAATTCCTTTCCTTCCACATTCAACCTGTGAGAGCCGAGGCCCATGCCTCTGGAGCACAATGCTCTGAGCATCTTCAGAGGTTCTGGAGTTCAGTGCTGTCAGATTCATGATTCCTTTAATGCTCAAATACACCCTTGTTGTTTGTCAAGTTTTTCTTTGTACAAACCTGATAAAATACAGTATAGTGTTTTGGAGAAACAAACTATGCCACGTTTTGATGGAAACCTGAACTGGTCAGATGGAGAAATAGAAAACTAGCACTAAGGATTTCAAAAAGCACTGGAAACTGAAAATAAAATGCTACGTTCAATTTAGGATGGCAAGGTGCAATTACTTTACAGAACTTCCTTCCTCTGGTCCATTTGGTGGTAAGACAGTTAGAAACAGGGAAAAGGAATGAGCCACTCCTTTCCCTTCATTCAGCTGTGGACTCGGCACCACTCTGGTGATTATCCACGTTTAAGCTTAGGAGGTTGTGATACCCGAAGTGGCAGATCATTAGCTTCACACCAGTGAGACAAAACGAGAGGCACCTGGGGTCAGAGGTGCCTGACCACAAAGGGGGGCTCCACAAAGGGAGGCACAAAGTGAGAGGCAGCTGGAATGAAAGGTGTCTGAGTAGCGTGGGAGTGCTTACAGAGCTACTTCTCTCCCTCGATTTCTGGTCCTGGTCCTCTGCCTAGGCTCTGATGGAGTTCTTCCTGGGTTCCACTTCCTTCCTCCTGTTCCTGCTACCATCCTATGATCTTCAATAAACACAGCTACTCACTACTTACTACGAGGTGTACGCTTAGCAAGTCTTTCCTCATCATACACAAGAACCTGGACTATTTTAGCCCACTACACTGTACAGTTCATGAACTTTATTCTTTCCACAATTCTGGTCATGAACCGAGTTGATCAAGAAATGAATCAAATTCAATGTTTAGGTTTAATGTTGACCTTAGGGGAACATTTGATTTGGTTCTTGTCCAGTTTGTAAACAGAACCATGGAGAGAATTGAGTTCGTGAACCGAGGCACCATTGTATCGGCAAATTATCAGGACAATGCAAACTAAAATTTATTAGTATCGTTAAACAAATTCAAATCATATTTATTAAAGACACTATTAAATAACCCACCAATACGAAAAGTAGAGAGGGATGCACAGCAAGGGAAAATTCAACACATGGCTGGCATAGATAGATATAAAATGGAACAACCACTTGGAAAAGAGCTGGCAATTTTTTATACTGTTGAACATATACTTATCACACAACAGCTGTCCATAGAGAAACTTGTACACATATGTTCACAGCTACTTTGTTATGGCCAAACATTCAACAAGGGAATGAACTGTGATACATTCATACAACAGGACGCTACTCAAAAATAAAAAAGTATTATTGATGTACTAACAATAAGGATGAATGTCAAAAATACTGTGATAAAGTCAGACACTAAAGAGTAATACTGTCTGATTCCATTTATGCAAAATTTTAGAAAAGATAAATCAATTATAGTGCCAAGAACCAGATTAGTAGTTGCCTGGGACTGGAGATCTAGCCCAGCAAAACCAGAAAAATGAAAAGAAAAACAAATTCTCTTTCACTCTTTATAAAAATTCAGTTACATTAAAAATTGATTCCTAGCCAGGTGTGGTGGTGCATGCCTTTAATCCCAGCACTCGAGAGGCTGAGATAGGTGGAGCGTTGTGAGTTCGAGGCCAGCTTGGGCTACAACGCAAGGGCATGGCCGGCCTGAGCTACACAGTGCGACCCTGACTCAAAAAACGAGGGCTGGGAGTTTGGCTCAGTAGCTTAAGCGCCTGTCTGGCAGGCGTGAAGCTGTGAATTCGATCCCTGGTGCCGCAAAAATATACATATATAAAAAAATCAAAAAAAAAATAAAAATTGATTCTTTAAATTATTGAACTACAAACATTTTTAATATTTTCTAGATGCAAGTCTTTTGTCAGAGACAGGTTTTGTAAGTAATTTCTCCTGGTGACTTGCCTTGCATTTTCTAAACAATGTCTTTCAAACAGCAGCTTTTAATTTCAATGAGGTATTTTTTCATAACTTTTTGGATAATAAAAATGTTCTACATCTACTTAGGTATCAGTAAGTAGTTTGTGGGCATAAATGTTTCTCGAAACTCTCCAAAATATATACATTTTAAATGTGTATACTTTCATATATTTACATTGTATCTCCTTAAAGTTGACTTTTTTTAAGGAGGGGAGGGTAATTTCCAACATGTTATAAGTGAACAGTAAAGGTTCCTTTTTTTTTTTTTTTTTGCGGCACTGGGGATTGAACTCACAACCTCGCGCCTGCCAGGGCAGGCGCTTAAGGCACTGAGCCAAACTCCCGGCCCTAAAGGTTCCTTTTTGCTTCGTACTTTTGTATAATTTTTAAGACTTCTCTCTTCATGATCACCCAAAACAAGTTTAAACCAAGAACCTTAATGACCTCATCATTTCATCTTTCAGAAAGAAAATACCTGGTTTTTCTCCAGACTATGAACCTAATCTGTCTGTTAACAGAATTTTTAAAAAGTTCCTTAGACTTATCTATGTAAAATCCTCAAAAAATGTGCCCCAAATTATCTTTAATCCTTACAACCTTGACATACACAGATCACATTTTATCCTCATTTATTATACTTATCTCTCGGAAAAACTGTATTTTAAACTACTCCAATGAGTATGTACAACTTTGTACTTTTATGCAGGAATTTCTAAAATATCATCGGACTTCACAACTTTTTTGTAACAGTGCTAGGAACTGGGTCAGAGCCTTTAGCAAGGGGTCTCCTGCTACTGTAGTCCCAGCCTGGATCTTACTAATTTTTAAAGTACATCAGTGAGATTTTAAAACTTTATTTTTAGGGATAAATTAATACATGCTTTCACAACATTATAGAAGGCAAACTTGAAAAACATTTGCAGTATGTAAATTCTTTCATGTAATAAAAAACTATCCTAAACCATGCATAGTGGTGCATGCCTGCAATTCCAGCACTCTGGGAGGCTGAGATAGGAAAATCACAAGTTCAGGCCTAGCCTAGGTAGCATAAGGATTGGCCATGACCCTGTCTAAAAATAAAAACTATAAAAAGGGTGGGAGGTGTGCCTCAGCGTGAAGGTCCTAGGTTCATTTTTTTTTTTAATCTTTTTGAGATAGGGTCTCACTATGCAGTTCAGGCTGGCCTTGAGCTCACTTCGTAACCCGGGTTAAGTCTCAAACTTGCAATGATCCTCCTGCCTCAGTCTCCCAAGTGCTGGGATTACAGGCATGCACCGCCACTCTTCAGTATGAGAAAAACAAACACAAAATTATACTAAAGCAATAGGAACAAAAATGAAGCATCTCAAGAAAAAAATGGGCAGAGATCATCAGCTGAAAACAAAAACAAGGAAAAAGCATGTTCAAACTTACTAATTAACCAAAAGAAATATGCAAAGATGATAACCACTTTTACTATCAAAATAATTCAGTGCAGAGCTTGAAGAATAGCTCAGTGGCAGAGCTTAAGCCGCAGGGCTCTGGCCTGGCACATGCAAGGCACTGGTTCAGTCTTCAGTAACACACACACACGCACACACACACACCAATAATGAAGATTAAAAAGAAAAACAACAATAGATTTCAGTGCGCTTATTATTTTAACTAAAATATGCTTCTCCAAATCTAACTCAGCAAGATCTTAGAACAGTACAGATATTATGGTTACGTACCTGACAACATACTAAGAAAATGAAGAGAGTTATAGCAGTCCATAATACCTTCTCTCTAAACTGAATCTGTACAACAAAACACAAAGAACAATCAACCCAAACTAAGAAATACACGTGTAAAGCAAAAGTCTTCCTTAAAGCCTAACCATCATTCCCCATCATGACAAGCTCTTATTATCTACTATTTAAATGTGATCTGCAACAGCTGAAATAAACAGCTGAAACTTCTCAAACATGCCTCTAGTTTTGAAGAAGAAAAGCAGTTTAAATACAGGCAGCTTTCATCTGCACTGTACCACAGTAAAGAAAACTGAAAAGGAGACAAAGCAAAACGCGCATGTGTTTCAGTTAACACTGTCACGCACACCCAGGACTCCTGATGACATTACACGACTTTATAATATTATATGGACAGTCTAGGATATTTCCTCAACAATAAAAAGTCAGAGTTTCTTAGTATGCTTTTAATATAACTGGAATTAACTACCTTGACCATTTCAAATCATTAAAAAAAAAAAACCCTCTAAATAAAATACTAAATTTAACAGATGTTTTACCTATTTTTTTCTCTGTCCCTAACTCTGCTAAGCCAGTGACGGGATCTTCCAGTGCATTCCAGTCATTTTTCTTTCCAGTGAATGAATCAACAATGCTAGGGACATACTCACACAATCGGAATTATGTCAAACAGCTGAACTCCTGGAAGCCCACCCAGCAGCCTGGGCCATTCGTAGGGCAGCAAAGCACAGTACACTACCCTACACTACTAAATTATAAAGGATTGCTGTAGACAAGAGGATAATGTATGTGTCTTTACCCACATACAGGCCAAAGAAACACTTGATTTGAAAACATTAAAATGTAAAAAACAGTCATTTTTGAAAGCGTAAGAAGTTTATGTAGACTTAGGCGGGTCTACGCTAATTTTACTTACTCTGTGCCCAGGAGGATGAACAGGTAATATTTTTCCAATTACAAACAAGACTGTACTGGAAAAATAAAATCCATTTTGTTGGTTTAGCAGAATAAGTCATTCAGCTACCCTTCTACATTACTAAAATATTATACTTACTTTCCTTTCAGGTTTCTGAATTTCTGGTAGAACTGCACAGAAAGGTTTGATAACTTCTAAAAATTTGACTGTAAAGAAAAAAAAAGTCTATTATAAAGTTTTGAAAAAACCAATCTTTTTACAGAATCAAATACAAACATTCTTTAATTTCAAACAATGATTTACCCCATCTCTTCAAATTAAAGAATCATAATGCTCTCCATTTCAAGTGAGAATATAAAGGAAGAGATACAATTTAAGAGAAAACCCAAATGGTGTATGGGATAGTCGGTAGTAGCAAAGTAATCATAATTTTGATGTTTCATGTTTATATTCAGTCCTTTTAGATATACAGAAAAGGAATTATTCAGAATATCACTATGTCAAAAAAAAAAGAAAAAAAAAGAGCATGCAATCTACTATGACACCCCCAAGGCAATGCATTATAGAAGAAAACAGAGATTTAAAAGGAAGAACAGCCAGGCATGGTGGTGCATGCCTGTAATCCCAGCACTCAGGAGGCTGAGGCAAGAGGGTCACTGTAGGTTCGAGGCCAGCCTGGCCTATAGAGTGAGCTCAAGGCCAGCTGAACTGCAAATCGAGACCCTGGTCTTAAAAAGACAATAAATAAATAATAAATAAATAAACAAATAATAAATAAAAGCAGAAACAAAGGAGGATGCCTTCTCCACTGAGGAAAGTCGAACAGGAAATGGGCTTAACCTGCAGAATTGACTTAAAAACCTGAAAGATGCCAATCAAGACAGAGGGATCAGAAAATCATTTCTATAGTTAAAATTTAAAACCATACAATCTCTATTGCATTTTCACTAAGCCACATTTCCCTGCTTGGTCATCCTCTCAACTAAAGGTCTCAGAGTACTTGCTTCCAAGAACGAGCTCAGAGAGCAACAACTACATTTCATTGAAAATGCTGCTTTTCTAGACTACTCTTTTCAGTAGATAAAAGTAATATAGTTCAAGGTTCCTTGTGGAGAAACACCATTTTGTAGCCAGGTCAAGCCCTGCTAGAGACCTGGAAGATGAAGACAACAATCTCTCATGCTTCAGTCTTCTACCCAAAGAGCCTGCTGTGCAGAAACCCAGGCCACAATGAGCTATGAATTCGTTCTTCTTTCCTATAGGCACTGCTTTCTGGACACTAAGCACCCTGGAACGGTTTTAAAGCTGACACAAATTGCACCTCCACAGTTAGGCAAGAGTTGGCTACATTATGTTTGCTTTTTAAACCTCTCAAAATGATAGTAATCACTGGTATTTGACAGATGAACTCAGTAACAGTTATCGTAGATGTTTGTTATCCATGTACTATTCTGGATGGCTGGAAAGTCTAAACCGTGAAGGCATTTAACTCTAATGCGAATCAAATACTCACATCACCATTAAACTGTCTTGAAGCTCTTCATCCCCTTTACTGGATTCGCACCTCAATCCAAGCCACTTTGCTAGATTTCTTCGCATTTTATGATCATCTGTACTGGGGCATTCCTGTCCAAGCAATGCTGTCCCTTGCCACCTGTTTATCCTTGTATTTGAAAATTTACTCATTATACGTAAATTCGAGGCCTGGGTCTCCTCTACTTCCTTTCTAGTTCTCCCCAGTGTCCACTTGTTGGCCAATGGGTGCGCTGCTTGGGGATTCATTCATCCAACAAACACTGAACACCTGGGCTGTGAATACAGTGCGTGGTGTTGAGCGTTTGGGGGAAAGGCCTTCCAAGGATCCCCATAATAAAAGGCCTTGTCCCTAAAGCTCACACGACCTTCCAGTTCTCAGTAAACCCTACGGAATGACGGCAACGAACATTTTAGGGCAAATGGTGAGCTACCAACTGCCCCCTACACTCCCCTAAAACGCATGCCATGCATCTTTTTTTTTTTTTTTTTTTAACGAACCCTCTTCGTCCCGACAGTCAGGCCGAGGAAGGGCGATTCGGGAATGAAGACAGCAGCTTAGTAAGCTCCAGAAAAATGACAAGTGGTCCTGGTCCAGCCCAGTGCCCTAACTCCCCGCACCCAGCACCAACCGGCTCCCCGCGGCAGGATCCTCACGCCTCGCCACCTATCGAGCGCAAGCCCCGGGTTCGGGTCGGGCTCGGCCGCCGGCCAGGACGAGGTCTCGCTCGACTTGCGGAACCCGGCGGAGGCCCCGGGCCCGCGTACTCCGCAGCTGCCCGGTGCGGCCCGTGCATCCACGGTCCGTGGGTTGGACGACCGCGAGAGGGCACCGGCCCCGCCGCCCGCCGCCCGCAGCCCAGGTAAAGCCCGCGCCCCGCCGGGGACCCGCTGCAGCCGCCGCTACTCACTGCCCATGGCGGCGGCCTGGGAGGCTCAGCGGGGGACCGCGGCCTCGGCTCTAGCGTCGCTCAGCTCCCGCTGCTCGGGCCTCCGCGCCGGCTCCGGTCACGCTCCGGCCGGCCCCACGCAAGCTCCGCCCACGTCACGTGTCAGTCCCCCTCTCGGCCCCGCCTCCAGACTGAGTTCCGACGGTTGGCCAACAGCCGCCGCGTTGCCATGGTCACCGCCGGGGGCTGCGGAGGGGCGGGCCTCGGCGGCAAGGGGCGGGGCTGATCCGCGCCTGTGGGCGTGTCTCGACCTGGCCGGGGAGGTGGGTTGGAAAGGCCCTAACTGCAGGCGCCTTATCCTGCACTCTGCAGGGTGGAGGCGGGAGGATGGCAAGTGCAAACCAAACCTGGGAAATCTAGCAATTTATCAAGAACTGATCTCAAATTTTTAAAAAGGGCAGAGGGGGGCTGAGGATGTAGCTCAATGCGAAGGCCTTGGGTTCAATTTTAGTTCCCAGTACTAGAAAAATTCCCCCAGGTACCGAAGGCCTGGGGTTGAGGTGCCTAGATCTTTTTATTTGTTTCATTTTAATGTAGCCTCCTGAAACTTTATAAAAATGTGACATACTGTATATAGTTAATAGCTTAGGAAACTCCTCCCCTACTGTAAATAATAAAATACTGTAACAAATAGTTACAGCCAGATCCCACGATGTGTTCTAATGTTCAGATCTACATCAAAGAAGGAAATTATATATTTTCTGACTCAGAACTGTAATACTTCCTTATGGCTCCTCTATGTGACCTGGGCTTCCTTACAGCATGGTTGCTGAGTGCCCAGGGATGTCCAGGAAGTGACCCAGCCTCTCATTTACTGCACTGTTGTTTGCAGACAGCCAGGAAGGCCTGCTCAAGTTCCACGGGGAAAGACATCACCTCTAGGGGGAGATTTCTGTAAAAAACTATGGACATTTCTGGAAAACACAGTTTACTACAGTCACACTCTCCCATCCTCGTAACTCATCTTTATCTCATGTATTTTGTGTTAACTAATTCTGCAAATGGCAGTGGAGAAATGAGTCTGCTTTAGATTTTTATCAGATATAAATGAAAACATGACATCAAATAATTGTTTCCATAAAGTAACTTTGGAGTTATTCGTGTGATACTGTGTTATACATTAAGGATGAAAACATTTTGTCTGAATTACCCCTCAATGATTGTTTCAGCCTGGATCCTTTCAGAAGCTGCGGTTAAAAGCCAAATATCTAAGTACATTCAATAAAAATGTAAGTGAAGCTTTTGGAACCTTGATATCCAAAAGCCTTGATTCATAATCTGTGACTCCTTTCCTTTGCACCTCTTACTTCCTTAATTTTGGGAGTACTGTTGGTTGTCAATCAAATGATTTTTTGTTTGTTTGCTTGCTTGCTTGTTTGTTTGCCTGTGCTGGGAATTGAACCAGGGCCTCATGCATGCTAAGCAAGAATGCTACTACTGAATTACATTCCAAGCCCTGCATTTTAAAAATAGTAAATGATAATACAGAAAAATCGAAGAAGTCTGTTTCAGCATATTTTCCCAAATTCTGTGCATAATTTGCATATGGAAGACATAAGAAAACTGAGCAAAATGGTTTTTATAAGAATAAAATTTTATTTTATTAATAGTAATGGGTAATTTTAAACAAAATTAACATTCTTCCAGAGTTGCTAATATTTTGACTTACTGATTATGAAATTTAAGCCCTATTTTGCTTTGAATATGACACTGTCATAGATACAGGTAATAGATATAAATGGGCTATGAATATCACATTTGTAGTAGAAAGGTAATGCATATTGGATTGAGATTCTTCAAACGGTTCCTTTCTGTAAGGGGCACAGATGTGACTGAGAGGCAAAAGGTTAAAATGACAGGAGATGTGGCTCTTGGCTCAAGCTGGAAAAGATGCAACAGGAGATCACAAACTTGTGAGGTATGAAGTTAGGGAGAAATTTAGACAGAGCTAAACAAAAAGTTTTTAACACAGCTCTTCCATTTCCTTTTGTAATCAGACATTTAAAATCTTTTAATTCAAGAAGCCACAACTTCTGAGAAAAAAATGGCATTATGCTTTTTTTTTTTACTAAAAATACAACAGTGATAAACACTGTCATTAAGTAGACCTTTGCAGTCTTACCAATTTACATGAGTGATGCAAAATTATATGAATTTTAAGGTTTGAGACAAGAAGGAAGCATTGAGGTAGACAGAAGGAAGAGGGAGGAGAATGACATAGAAATGATAAGTCATTATTCTGACGCACACATTGGAGATGTAAGCCATGAATCTACTGCTGTGTCCAGAACAGCCCACACATTGATTCTGAAGGACACAACTAGTTGCTGGTAAAAGCAGAGAGGGAGTGGGTACATTCTAGTCCCAGTATGCCCCCTCACTTCTCAGAAAAATAGAGTCATCCCACAGGAATGGGGGCTGGTGAAGCCTCCACAGCACCAAGTCCAGTGAAGCCGCACAGTCTGCTGATCACTTAGGCATCTGGCCTCAGGTTTAACTTCAGACAGAGTGAGTCTGCTGGGGACCTCTAAGAAATCCGCCAGCATCTAGCACTGGGAAGGTCTCTCTCTCTGTCAGAGAGTGCCGTTTAAATACCACAAATAAACACACTGCAGCTGGGAGTTTTAGAGGTAAAGCTCATCAACCAGGTGCTGAAATTCCCATACCAGACACCAAAGTCAGTTAAAAATTGTAAGGTAGGATTGCATGAACAATTTGGGATAAAAAAGATTATGGCCAAATAGACTATAAATTAATTTAGCTAAAACTCCTTAATTTAAAAGTATAGGGCTAGAAGATCATACATCCTGAGATTGTATTTAATAGGACCTAAGATTAAGATCAATGATACAAGTCAGGGATAATCTAGTTTTGCTAGCATCAGGTAAAACATCTAGTACAGTTGCCAGAGAAGACAAAATGAAAACATTGTTAAGCACAAGACTTTGAAAAAAAAATGAGAAAAATTGATGAAAGTGACACACATCAAACAAATACAGCAGTGATGAGATCATCTATACGGGACACTAAATTCTGGCTAAAGAACTTTTCCCGGTCATGTGTGGTTCATTCCTGTGGATCCTGCAATCATTAGGCTCCTGCAATCATTAGGCTATGACCTAGTTCTCCAGCTCACTCAGATGTAAACAAAATGTAACACTGCTCTTCTTTTAAGGATAAAATTTACTAGTATTCCTAACTGATTCCCCTGTGTATTCCTCCTATTCCAGATTAAATTCTTTCACACCAATCTCAACATTTTAGAGAAAGACAGAGTTTTCATGTTACCCAGAGGGAAGAGGACAAAGCAGGGGAAGCAGGCCTTTGTCTCAGGCAGTTTGCTTATCAGGAGTAGTCTTTCTTCAAAGGACGTCATGCAGTGAAGGTCTTGGTGAGGGTATCTTCATGCTGTTGCTGGTGCACTGTGCCAATTCCTACTGCAGGTGCTGGCAAGGGCGGGCGGCTCACGAGACGGAGCTGTCATTGGAGCAGAGAAGAAATCAAATGACATTTTGACTGGATCAGAGCTCTGTTTAGTTTCACCAAGCAGGTGCATCTATTCCTTTTTGCTTGTTTTAAGGAGAAATCTCTCTGATGAAGCAATGAGCTACAGAGAATAAACTCGAGAGGAACACATATTACTACTACCAATAACTAAATTCCAGGCAGGATAAAGTGAAACGAGTTGTTTTTTTTTTTTTTTGTATCTGTCCTATCTTTAAGTAACTATGAGTTGGTTTTCAGAGTTTCTCTTAGTTTGAACTATCTACATGTCAAAATGATCTTAGCCTATCCAACTAGTATCAAATGAGTGAACTGACTCAGGAGGCTAAGACAAGAGGATCTTGAATCTAAACAATGCAGCAAAAAGCTATTCCAAAAAAAAAAAGAAAAAGAAAAAGAAAAAGTGAACCAAGTTTTAATCAAAGCAGTACAAAGTTCTTTTTTGTTGTTGTTTTTTTGTTTGTTTGTTTTTTGTTTTCTTTTTCCTTCCTAAAAAAATCAGAAGTCTACTAGCCTTTGATGTATACAAACTTTGTAAAACACACATACTCATTTGTCACCCTACTCCTCCCGAACCTGAATGCGGGATCCTGGGGAGGTAGTGGGCAGGGGAACCAGAAGGCAAGGATGCTTACTTTTCTGAATATTACTAATTAGAATATCACAGTTTGAAATTCTCAGTTCAAATTCTGAAATGCTCCACAGTGTAAAACTTTTATAGCATCAAAATGACACTCAGCAGGTTTCAGTTTTTGGAGCATTTTGGACTTTAGAATTTAAGAATACTCAGTTAATAAAATCTACATGAATAGTCCTACATCCAAAAAGCTCAGAAATCTGAAATCCTTCTGGTCCCAGGCATTTATATAAAGGATATTCAGCCTGTAGTATGTAAACATACACAGCTCCATAAACACCCAGGGTATCCTTCAAAAGGAATACAGTGGTGCCTCGGTTTCCAAGCTTAATATGTTTTTTGATTCTGGGAAAGAGAGCTGCATTTGTGTTTGTGTGGAGATGGCAGCAGTTGTGTTTGTCACCAGATGCAGAGTTTGCAAACAGAAGCAAAATTTTGCCAAACACTTTTGTTTGCAAACCAAACAGTTTGCAAAGAGAAGTGTTCATAAACCAAGGTATTGCTGTAGTTTAAAAGTAGATTTTCTTTTTTTCCTTATATTTGAGCAAAAGTCTTGCTATATTGTTCAGGCTAGACTTGAACTCATGGGCTCAAGTGAGCTTCCTGCTCTGGCCCCCTGAGAAGTTGGGACTACACAAGTGCCCACTGTGCCTCTCTTACAGCTAGATTTTGTATTTTCACCTTTAAGAACTAAACTGGTAATAGAAACATGTCTATTGGAACTCCAGGAGAAATACACACACACACACACACACACACACACCTTTGCACACACGCGCGCGCATACACTCACGCACACACACACCGCTATAAGAAAGAAAGAAAGTGCTATTACCTTGCAGGCCAGTTGCTTTTCAAATCTTGGAGAAACAAAAAACCATGGACCCATGTTCTGGGGCTCCTCCTGGCTCCAGACAAAATCTATAAAAAATGTAGTCCAGTACCTCAAGTAAACATGTATACCAAAAGGGGGTAGGGGGCAGTGAGGGTGATGAATAGATAAATAGATAAGTGGATAGATAGAAAGTTATCCAAGCTCCACTAAATACATACTTTCCCAATATGGCACAGTGTTGCTTATCTTTTTTTCTAACAAATGCATAGGCAGGTACTAACCAAACCAATCATGATACAATGCCCCAAATTTCCTCATCCTGCCCCTTTCTAGCTTATTCCCCTCCCACCCCCCTAAGCACTGGCAATCACAGAGCTCTCCCTCTACAGTTCTGCCTTTTCCAAAATGCCATAAATGAAATCACACAATATATAGA
Source organism: Dasyprocta punctata (assembly GCA_004363535.1). Taxonomy (NCBI): domain Eukaryota; kingdom Metazoa; phylum Chordata; class Mammalia; order Rodentia; family Dasyproctidae; genus Dasyprocta; species Dasyprocta punctata. The sequence continues at coordinate 20,785 of RJWM01002192.1, read as the reverse complement.
TTTTGCATCTGGCATCTTTTAATTAATGAAATACATTTATGATTCATCCATACTGTGTATAGTAATCACTCCTTTTTTTGTTTTTAATGTACAGATATTTATTGCTTTGGGGAACTGTGCTTATTAAATCACCATTTGAAGGACATTTTGATTGTTTTCAGTTTGAGGCAGTTATTTATGGCAGTAAAGCGGCTATAATATATGAATACAGATTTTTCTGTGAATGTATTTTCATTTCTCTTGGATAAATATCAAGAAGTAGGACTGCTAGGTTATAAGATAATTTTATAGGAAACTGACTTTGCCAGAGTAGCTACAACACATATTCCCACAAGCAGCGAGTGAGGTTCATTACTTTTCTTCCCCATCAGAAGTTCGTATCATCAGTCTACTGTTTTAATTTTAGCCATTCTCATAGCTATGTAGCTATATCTGATGTTGGCTTTTCTTTCTTTCTTTCTTTTTTTTTTTTTTTTACCATTAATGAAATTGAGTATTGTTTAGAGTGTTTATCTGTCATCCAGTTCTTTGGAAAAGTGCTCTCCAAAGATTTTGAACATTTTGAAAACTGGATTGTTTTGTACTATTGATTTTTAAGAGATCTGTAAAATATGATAGATAATTCTTTGTTGATATGTATTTGCAAATACTTCCTCCCAATTTATGATATGTCTTATTTTCTTTACAGCATTTTTCACAACCTAAAAGTTTTCATTTTGATAAAGTCCAAATTTTCTTTACAGAGTGTTATTTTCATATCATAGCTAAAACTTTTTGCTAACTGCAAATCATAAAGATTTTCTCCTATTATCTGCTAATAGATTTATACTTTTACATTTTACATCTAAGTGTATAGTCACTTTGGAGTTAATTTCTGTAGAACGTGCAGATAGATATCCAATATTCCAGCTCCAATTACTGAAAAAAAGCTTGTCTTTTATAATTATACCATATTCCTCACAAATGGTAGTATAGCATTGCTACCTCAAAACACTCAGTAAATTAGTTGTTTTAGGTGAAAGAAGCGGGCAGACAGACAGGAAGACTCAGGCTGTACTCATCTTTTTCTCATAGCCTTGGACCCCATGACATCTGATTTTCTGGTAACCCTCCCCACAACCCCACCACCTCTTTTCACCTGAAGTAACAGGCGCTGGATATCTGAATAGGTTCCAGATTTCTGAAAAGCAAGTAGCCTCCCAAGAGCAAGCTCTACCTTGAACATGCTTGTATTTGCTCATCTCTTGCTGTAATGAATCCAGTGGGAAAGGGCAGAGTTCTTCTACGCGGATGATGGCAAAATCATGCTTCTTGGGCCCCAAAGATTCTCTTTGCTTCAGCAGGGCGTAGAAATGTTTGCCACAGCAGAACACGAGGGTCTTGACACTGTTGGGGAGGAAAGAGACAGTGGAAGGTGAATTATTGCAGAAGCAAGGGCAGGCTAGATGGCAATGACTTGCACAGGAAGCTGTGGGGAGTCTGCAGCTGGGCACAGTCCTCTCCTGCACCCTGGCAAATCCTTCTTTAGCAACCAAAAGCTCAGCAGTTCACTCTCACACACATTCTAATTCCTATTCCACTGATTTAAAGAACCGATATCAGAACAGGAAAGGTAGCCGGGCGCGGTGGCGCACGCCTTTAATCCCAGCACTCGGGAGGCTGAGGTAGGAGGAGCGTTCTGAGTTTGAGGTCGGCTTGGGCTATAGCGCGAGCGCAAGGCCGGTCTGAGCTACATAGTGCGACCCTGCCTCAGAAAACTAGGGCTGGGAGTTTGGCTCAATGACTTAAGTGCCTGTCTGGCAGGCACAAAGTTGTGAGTTCAATCCCCAGTGCCAGGAAAGGTTTTCGTCACTTCAGAGTTTTTAATGGTTCAGACTACCGTTCCCTCTTATTAAACTTCCATCTTAGAGTACAGAAACAGAGAAACACATCAAATTACTTTTTTGGATCCACAGATGGGTCACCAATGACTGGTCTGAAAGCTGTTCCTGGGGCCATTTCTTGTAGAGTTGACACAGCTGCCTGACAGGGAGAAAAAGCCACATGAGCATCAACTAGTAGAAAGGAGAATCTCTACCAAAGACATAGCATCAGAATTCTAGGATGGCACTACAAGTAAGTGCATGCACTAATAAATACCTTTGTATTTATTAACTGTGTAATTCACATTAAAGATTTGCCCATGCCACTGTACATGTGGCACAATGTTTTAAGAGTAGTGTTTGATCACACAATTGTATTATCAATAAAAATATATTCTAATTTTTTGGAACTGAAAATACTTTGGAGAATTCATATTGTAAACCAAGACAGCTAGATGATAGTCATTATTTCTGTTTTTAGGTTTTTTTAACTAAAATTAATAAGGGAAACCTATCTGGTCAGCACAACTAGGAACAGTACATGTCTAATACTGTGGAAAATTAATTTATTAGCTCAATTTAAATAAATACTGGAAAAATAAATAAATACATATATACTGATTACAATGATGGGTAGATAACAGACAAAGCCAAGCTTAGGAATTTCATCCTTTTTGCTTTCATCTAATTAGTGCTCTATACTCTCACCCCAAGTGGGAAAATAATGTTTTTGATTCGGCCACTGTGAACAGCCATACCGATGGTGGGATATTGTGATATAACCTAAAGAGTGAAAATTAAAATATTCAGTGGTTCTTATTACTAGGTGAGGTGTGAGAGAGTCAATCTTTCTGCATTCTAAATGACAGCCCTTTGTCAGCCTCCATTTCCGGGAATCAGGGTTCAGAGTCTGGTGGAGAGCATAGGATTTGGGTACCATGTGACCAGCCAAAAGTTTCATGTTTCTGTGTGTCAAATCATCTCTGAATAGCCATTGAAAGAAAGGGTTGACTTGCATTCTGATAGATCATTTTTATCAATAAGTCAATTTCAAAAAGGAACCAGAATTCAATAATAGTCACCCTCATTTTCAATTAGTAAAAGGATTTACATATTTAATGAAGATACCTGAAGGCCTTATATATAAATTATATATAAGCGGGGTAGTAAGTTTGATCCCGGGTACCAAAAAAACAAAAAAAAAAAAAAAAAAAAAAAAAAGAGAGAGAAAAAAAAGAGGGATAGAATATTAAGGTCAGAAAATGATCTCTTACTTTGTCTCAAACGGAGGAAGAAATTCGCAATAGTATTTCTAATAGCTCACACAATACTTAGTAATATATACATATTTAACATAATTATCCCCTTTTCTGGCTATGATTTGAGGGACAGGTGACAATCCTGAAGACACAATGAAAGTTGGGGTCAAGAATCCCAGATGTAGCTCAATGGTAGAGAGCTTGCCTAGCAAGGTCCTGAGGTCCATACTAGCACTGAAAAAAAAGGACAGAGAAAAGAAAAAAAGGAAAAGAAAAAAAATGTATCTTTCCTAGAAATGATTTATAGTGATTATACATTTTTACTTGGCTTTATAACATTGTTACAAAATATCTGTGTTAGCCAGGCCTGGTGGCTCAGACCTGTAATACCAGCACTCAGGAAGCTGAGACTGAAAGATTGCCAGGAGTCTAAGGCCAGGCTGGGCCACACAATTCAAGACTAGCCTGACCTACATAGCGAGACCTTGTCTCAAAAAAACAAAATCTGTGTTAAAAGTTCCTTATCAGAAAAACTGTCGAGGATTACATTAACTTTTCTTGACTGTTCTGTGACGCTGTGAGGCCGCAGAGAACACTGGGTGGGACAGTGTAAGCAGACTACTACAGAGGAACTGCCACTGTTGGAAACTACTGGAAATGTATTTCCTTGACACGGACTCCCAGGGCCGGGCCAAGATGAAAAAAGGAGGGACCTGGGATGCAAAATTGTAGGAGGAGCTGATTAGAGCCGGGGAAGTACCACCCTAAGAATGAGCACCTCTTTGCTGCTCTGGCACTGCCAGGCACTGCTGAAAACAAATGGAAGCAAAGTCCATGCAGCTTTCCTCTCGACCCCTCAGTCCTGAACACAGACTCTGTCACCTTCGGGAGCAGCGTAATGTATTCTTGAACAGCCAAATTTTAAATTTCACCTCAGCAGTTGCATCCAAATCAATTCTCATAGGAAACTGAAAATCATTTTAGTCGATGGGATAAAGGCATGCAAGATGATATTTATTACCTTGAATGCTACCATTGGAAAACTAGTATATTTTTGCAATTTGAAAAATGTATTATGCATTTAACACTTAAACAGGTAATCCAAGAATATATGTATTCTTTCAAAAAACCACAATATACTGTAATAATATTCATCCTTATTGAATAGGATTTACCTTGATAAATCATTAAAGAGGAAAAAGAAGTCAGGGCTGGAGACTGTAGCTGAGGAGTAAAGTGCTTGCCTAACACGGGTAAGGCTCTGGGTTTGACTCCCAGCACTACTGCCAATATAGAAGTGCTCAGACTTCTGAATTTCAAAACATGTTTCTGCTCAGATTAGGATGCTGGTGTGATAACATCTGCTACCTGTATCCCTCATTAGAATGGAAATGAAAGGCTGTGTTTCCAATTCTTTGTAGATGGCTAAAAGAAAAAAAAATGAAAACTACAAAGTAAACAAACTAAAGTCTCTCTGTAATTTAGAAATGTGAATAGATACAGAAAAGAGAGAAAAGTAGAATACAGAAAATGACAAAAAGGGGCTAGGGATGCAGCTCAGTGGTAGAGCTCTTGCAGAGCAGATGCAAGGCTCTAGGTTCCAGCACCAGGATTGAAAAAATTAAATAAATAAATAAATAAATAAAGACTAAGACAACCAGGTAGCAGCTTTTTCTACTTACAGGGAACCTCAGTAGTATCTTGGGAGAAGCAACAATGAGGGGTTTTCTGAAGTCCCGCACCATCTGTCTTCTAAGCAAGTGGAAGTACTGGGCGGGAGTTGTTGGGTGCACCACAAACATGTTCACAGTGTCGCCGTCCACTCCCTCTTCTACGCTATCACATAGCTGGGCAAGAAAAGTGAGAAATATTCAGATCATTTATTTGAATCCTAAAGATCACATGCTAGCCAGGGGGAAATGCATGTGTTCTCACTGAGTAAAAAGATACTTTTCTCCACGAAAAATACCAGAGGATAAGTTCATGACCTGTTAAGTATTGATCAAAGGAGAGCTCCAGTGGCTTTATGCTGTCTAACACACCTGTGCCCAGACAGAACCGATAGCAAAAATCATTCAAGACGTTAAAAAAAGAAAGCACTAACAGAATCTCACTCTCCTTCATGAAATTGTTGTATCCAAAAAGTCAAATTACAAAAAGCCAAATCAAAAGAGCCAGATGTCTGGAAATTTGGAAAAGTAAAGTGCTTTATTTTAGCTGGTACCCAGCAACATCTACCCCAGCAAGCAGCTAAGGGAAGAGCCCTGAACCTGCATTAGCAGGGGTTTTTAAGCTCTTAAACTGCAAAAGGGTGGGGTTATTATCAAACTGGGACATTTTACAAGAGAACAGGTTGTTACAGATCTGACCTGACCCTTATGGTTACATTTGACTAAGGCTGTTTTGACACTCTGTTGTTTCTTTTTTTTTTTTTTTTTTTTGGTCAGTCAACGTCTTGAGAAAGAACAAGTTGTTTGTAGGTAGAATTTTACAGAACAATTAAGCAAGATTTTAGAACATTTAGGTTTACATAAGGGGGAGTGGGTCGGCGCATACAGAACAAGATGGAGGCGCAATGGTTAGGGTACAACAGAAATAAGCAAAATTATAGTTTGTGTGTGTATGTGTGTGTTTTAAGACAAAATAAAAATAAAAATAAAAAGCAGCTAGCAAACAAGGTTGAAAAGTTAGGATCAAGAAAGTTAAATCTCAGGAGGCAAGAAAGGGGAAAAGGAAGTAAAAAGAGTTAAGATGTGTTATATGCATGTACCATTTCCCCACAATGAATGCAATCATGAATTACTGCAAACATGTACTAATGTAATTTTTTAATTAAAAAAAGAAAATTAAGTCTCAAAGGATCCTGCTTTGATAGAAAACTGAAAATATGGTTCCTAATCCTTCTCAAAAAGCAATGAAGAAATGGACAGGCCACTGCCAGAGTGGGGACAGCCAGACCCAAGCCTCTCTCTGTGAGTCAGTGCCATTTGCAGACTGCGGAGGGAGAGAACAAGGCCTCACCAGAAAGTGATCCCCACCGGCAAACCATATCATTTTCATTATTTTGTTGGGTTGGGTTTTATTCTCTTCTGTTTTGTTTGATTATGTTAAATCCAATGGCATGAGCAGCTTTTAAAAGACAGCAAGGCATATTATGGTAGCCATTTTGGATTATTGGCTTGTTTTGAAGTCCTTTATTGCATTCATTGTTTTGCTTTTATTGTTTCTATTCTATTCTGTTCCATTCAAATTCTACTGTGTCCAAATGTATCTGCAGCTATTTTGAAGACAACAAAAGGCATAATGGTAACTATTGTTGATTTTGTAAGGTTTTGAAGTCCTGTATCACTTATGCTGGTTTGTTTTGATTGATTTTATTCTGTTTTATTTTCCTTGGTTTTATCCTCTTTAAAATTAAAAAAAAAGAAGCAATGAAGAGAAAGGAATTGATGACAAAAATCATATGAATTCTAAGTCATACTCTCCAATTTGAGCACAGGGAGTAGGTAGGCAACCTGGGAAAATAAAGGTGAAATCTGGAGTAGAAGGCAGTCCAGAGCTCAAGTGACAGATGCCGTGGAGGGCGGGGTGCCCACTGATGACCAGGGAGAGGGACCCAGTGGGGAGTCTGCTACTGAATACCAAAAGAGCAGAAAAATTTGGCAGTGAGACACCCCCAGTTCAGCAGAGCCCTCCTCTCCAACTGGCCTTGGGCTCAACTGTTGTTCCAAGAAAGTAAAGTTGATACTAACTGGGCAAAATGTTTAAGGGACTCACACACACACACACACACACACACACACACACAATCTGAGCAAAATCAAGTCTCTGAAGACAAAAGAAAATAACACAACAACAATGTAAACATGGCACAACCTAATAACTTGATACAAGAGGCAGGACTAGGAAAGAAATGAAGTACACAAGCACAGTTTTAAAGAGGACTCAACAGAACTAGATAAGAGAGGAAAGCAAAATACTAATAAAAGAAAGTGAGAGCCCAAATTTACCATTATAAATCTAATCAGAAACATCAAGAACTGAACAGACGGGACTAAAAACACCGTAAATGACATAAAGAAAAAGCTTGATATAATCACAGCGAAAGCAGAAGAAATAAGCAAGCACTTATGTAAACAGCAAAGATTCTTCTAAGCACCTTTAATCCTTTTGCAGGGCTAAAAATAAAATTAGTGATGTAAACAAGGGCTTGAGACAATCACAGTGAGAGATGAAATGATAATCGTAATGAGCAATAAATATATAAACATCAGCTTTTGTTCTAGACAGTTTACGCATACTGACTATGCCTCTCACGGTCTTAGTCATTTTCGTATGTATAAAGTCTGCCAAAAAAAAGCGTATATACATTTCAGGAGAAGAAAAATAGTATGATGTTTTTTCAACAGATGGTGTTACCCTCATATTGGGAACCGTAGAGGACGTTGTATATTGCAGAAAACCCACCACACTGCTGGCCCTTAGAGGAGACTGAAAACGCCTGTGCCATAATCTCAATGACTGTATTAGTCAGTGTTTGCAAGAGAACAGTTTTAATGCAGGACCCAGAAATTTACAAGAGTAGCTCACAATATTTGCCCACAGAGTCAAATGTAGAAGCGTTAGTCATCATTCATCACTCCCTAAAGGCCCTATCTTTTGCTACTTATATCCATTCTTACCAAATTATAACAATAGTTATTTCGGAGAGAATATTTAAAACCTTTTCATAATCATGGATCATTTTACAAAAACATTGTCATTACTTGAAAAAATAGTTTTTAAAAGTAAAAATAAAGATTCTTATGTCCTATACCTAAAAATCTGATGTGAGATTGGCCCCTGTATCTGTATCTCTGTTTATGTGAAAAGCTCCCTAAGGGATTTTAATGATCATCCTGATGCAGGGACCACTGTTCCTGGCCAGACGAGAACCATTTTTCAGTTTTTAATTTTTCTGTGGTGCTAGAGATTGAACCGAGGGACTCAAACATGCTAGGCAGGTGCTCCAAAAACCATTTTAAATGCCATGAAATTGTGCTACCATCATATTTGAGCCAAAAAAATTGCATAAAATCTGTTTCATTCAAACATTTTAAGTTCTTACCGTTTAAGGTGCACATGAAACAATCTCCCCTGTATATAATTTCACTTTCAAGCACCTAAGAAGCAGGAAAGCATTTCTTGGAATCCGGAGACTTCCAACATACCTGCAAGAACCGCTCTATTCGACAGGATGAGTGGTCTGGGCCAGCCCCATCATAGCCGTGGGGAAGGAGGACGACGATGCCACTCTGTTGGAGCCACTTGGCCTCACCTAGAAAGCATGGGGAGAGGGGTAAGAACTGTGGAGCAGAGCCGGTCAGTCTGTGGGGAGTTGCAATGTGAAACAAATATTATTTTGCTGCCTGAGCCTCCAAAATTCTTTCATTACATGCATCTGTCACCCCCCTTGAAGGGGAGAAATATCCATTTAGCTGGATGCAAACCTAGGAATACAGTGCCCTGTGCTTTAATGAGTAGAAGACAAACTCACAGGTGAATGTCTTGGCTCCCCATATGGCATGAGCCACTGAGTTACCACAGCCACGACTCCTAGCAAGAATGCACAGTGCCTCCCTTCCTCACCGCCCCTGACGACACAGGGCATGGTCCTCAGATGGAGGGCAAGGGATACTGTAGAATCCTCTCTGGAAATGCCAAATGTCCAGGTGCCTCTGTACTTTCCTTCCTCACAACAAAGATACAGAGAAACGCAACTATCAGAAAGACCTGAGGCAGATAATCAAGACCCAATAGTGGGAACCCCCAGAAAACAAGACTGAGGAGCTGAGGAGTGCCTCAGACTTTGCCTTCATGCCCACTGAATTCTTACAGGAAGTCGTATTAATTTTAGAAGTTTCACCTTTCAGATACTTGAGGGACCTGGATTGAGTGGAGATCTCCAAGGATGCCATGACACTTACCACAAAGCCTCGCTTGGTCATCATGGGTGCTGGTTACTCGTGCTATAGCCAGTCACTCCCAAGACCCCCAAGACACCCCAGGAATGGATGCAGAATTCGAACAGCCCAGGAGCTGGCAGGCACAGCCAAGCCTTCTCCCCGGGAGACAGTAGGTGCCCCCTAGCCTTCATGCTGACAGAGAGGCAACTGGGTGCTGCTTCAGGGAGAGGATGGCCCTAACTCTCCAGAGCCGGTGTGGGACACAGGAGTCTCAGAAGCAGCAATGGCTCTTTTCATTCATTTGTACCCATGAGGCTGGGGTAGTATATGCACCACCCAGCTCCACACTGACACCAACCTCCAGAAATGAATGTGTCAAAGATGATCTGGGCTCCATTGAAGAAATCACCAAACTGAGCCTCCCAGATGGGCAGTAACTTCGGGCTTTCGATGCTCATCCCATATTCAAATCCCAGGACGGCCTCCTCCGACAGGGGGCTGTTGCTGACCTAGTTTCAAAGACAAGAAGCAGACACTGCACGCCAGGGGACACACAACAGGAGCCACAGTAATAAAGCTTCACATTGCTACATGAGTCTGGAAGTGAGGAGGGGCGGGGAGGGGCAATTGCTTTCATTCATCACAAATTCCTTAGAAAAAGATGTACTTACGGCTCAGTATCACGGATGCATTTGGGCAAAATTGGGACAAAGAGCAAATACGAAAAAGAGATTAGAATATGGTTATGAAACATTTTCTTCAAGGACAAGCAAGACGCTCAGATGGTCCACCGTTGGAGCTGAGAATAAGTTTATGTTATACAAGCCTTTAAAAAAAGTCATAAAATGAAGATGGAAAAGTTGTAAAATAAATGTGTACCTTGGGTTAGGATCTATTATTCTAACATCATATTTGCAGGGTAAGTCAAAAGAAATGTCATGTTAACATAAAAAAGCCAGAATTCAAAAATAACCTCTGAAGAGGTTAAAGAAACAAGGCAGTGAAATGCAACATGACACTGTGTTAATAATATATTGCTTTTAATATCCTGATTTGGATGATTATGTTCAGTGATGGAGAATAACTTTTTTTTAATAAGAAATACATACTGTAGGTATCAAGCTAGTAAGTTGCTTTCAAAGGTGAGATAAACTTCCTTTGTACTATATACCAAACATTTACAAATAATTTTGTGTTTGTTTCAATTTTTTAAAAACATATTTTTTAAAGTTGCATGTTTATAGACTATTTTTCGACAATAAAAGTAAAAAAAATATTGACAGATGCTGCAATGTGAATGTACCTTGAAAACAGTACACCAAGTGAGAAAAGCAAGTTACAGGCCCTGTTTTATACTGTTCTATTTATCTGGAATGTCAAAATAGGAATACTAATAGAAACAAAAAGAAGACTGCTCAGGGGTCACAGGGATCAGGGGTTGGATGGACAGGGAAGTGACCATTCATAGGTTAGGGGTTTCTTGTTGGGTTGATGGAAATACTCTGCAATTAGACAGTGGAGATGGTTGTGCTACTCTACGAATACACTAAAGACAGCTTCACTGTATACACTAAAAATTTGAATTTTAAGGGATATAGCTCATTAAGCCTTTATTTTCAAAAACTCAGAGAAAATTATAGCTTTAATTACAACTATAAAAATTTATGACAGATAAGAACAATGACACACATAAAAAATTGGTTATTTATTAGCCTGGTGGAATTATACATAATTGATCTTTTCAGATTATAATCATACTCATGTTTAAAAAGACCCCTGTATTTTCCAAATTGCAGCATGTGTTAGAACAAGGATTGGAGCAGCCACACGACTTCCATCTCTGCCTGTCCCCACCCCATCCTCTTCTCTCTCCCTGTCAAGGTTGACATATTCATTCTGAATCCCCCCTGCCCCGCTTTCTGCTGCTTCTGGGACCTGGCTGTGTCACCCAACTCCTACTTTCTGAATTTCTCTTGATTGGTTCCCCCCACCCCCAGCAGGCAGTCAATCAACAACTTCAAAAGAAAACAAGAAATATTTGTTCTCCTGACCTGGGCTCCCCCAAGGCCACTGCTTTCTCAGTCGAGCATTTAGAAAGACTAATCTAGCCCCCCTGCCTTCACCCCTTGACTCCTGGTTACCCTTCAATTAAGGACAGATGCTCCTCAACTTGTGAGGGAGTCATGTCCCAGTGGACCCAGGGTAAGTTGAAAATACTGTCACTTACACCCCAGTTATCACACCTTACCTACAAACACCCCAGCTGTGGACACAGTGCCCTGTGCAGTATCAGTCCTCTCCGCTCTAAGTGAGGACTGTACCCCTGATTAGAATCCGTTACCTTAACATCCTGCTGACATGTCAGTAACCAAGGAAAAGTGAAAAACGCAACATTCAAAGTGTGGTTTCTACTGAACGTGTATCAGTTTGACATCATAATAAAGTAGAAAACTTCTAAGTCAAACAGCCTAAGCCAGGGAGCACCTGCATGGTCTAGATTTTACTCCCAGTCACTCCATGGAAAGAGCTCATCATGCGGTCCACCATCCACTACCTAAGTACAGTGTACATGTCATTCTTTCTCTCAAATGACCCTCCCTCCTTGGGTACTGTGACCCAGTGACTTCCGTTTCTCCTCTTGCCTTTCAGTACACTACTGTGAAGTACTTTCCTTCTGCCTGCCCTTTTATAGGAGGAGGAGGATTACCGAGAATCAAACTCAGGACCTCGCGCTTGCCAGGCAGGGAGCTGTGCCGCTGAGCTATATCCTTGGCCCCCCACTTGCCCTTTTAAATGTTGTTTCTGCCAAGACCCTACCTGTGGTCTTCTCATTCTGAGTTCTGAGAGAGATTCTCCCACCTCTATGGTTTCAGACATTTCTATACCCTGATGACTTCCAAATGTATCTTAGAATCAGAATCCTGTAAGCTCTAGATGCGTATATTTAATTGCCTGACAGAAACGTCTGTGTCATTCAGCCACCACAAAGTCGAACATCCAAAACAGAATCCATCATCTTTCCCCACAAAAGCTGTTCTTTGTCCTTTATAGTCTACTTCAGTGGGTATCATGATCATCTTCCAGTTGTCCCCGTAAGGAAGCCAGGACATAACCTAGAGCACTCTTTCTTATATACTCCCCCTCCCTCCAACACTAAGACCTGTTGTCAAATCTGGCTCCACCTGCAACTGCATTCAGTGGCCCTATTTTAGACCCTTGTGATTCCCTCATAGAATGCTCAAGTATTTACTACCTGCTGTCTTTTGCAGGCTTCCACGGTATTGTCAGGGGCATTCTTTTGAATATGAAAATCTGATTTATGGCTAATCACCCTGGATGCGCCTGATTTCATCTAATAAGAGAATTTGTCCACCTGTTCACAGTGACTCCATGGACCCTCTACTATGATCTCCAAGCCTTCCACAACCCAGGCAGTCCTATCTAGCCACTTCCTTTTCACTCCCGTGGCTACTCTGCAGATCACTTGAAGCCATCTGTAATTCCCTAAGCATGTCACATTCTCTCACCTGACAGAATTTATGTGTGTTCTGTGTCCAACTAGAATATTTTCCTTGTATTTGTTAGATTGGATCACTACTAATGCCCTTTGATTCGCAGCTCAAATGTGGCTTCTTCTCTGAAGCATTACCTGAATTCCCTAAGTGGGTATAGCTGCTCCTTTTCCTAGGAATCTATTATACTTTGTACACTTGTATAAATTTAGACATCTTATTTTCTCAATCTATCAATGCATTTATTTATTGCTTAATGAGCATTGAAAGTGGTTTATAAATATACATGATATGCAAAATCACTGCAGATTTTAAGTGGAGTGAAACAAGACAGATAAAGACCAAGACACAGAACAAGAGCTGGGGAAAGGCAGACACCAATGACCCACTCACTCATTACTGGGCCTCCAGTCCTTGCCCAAACCCACTATTAGTTACTTTCAGGATTCAGCACAGCCAGTGAAACCAAACCACTGCTCAGAAAAGTGTCACCACTTGCAATACCACGATCAAACGGGCTTCTTCCAGGGTCTTCATGTAAGTCCCAAGGTATCAGATCATAAAAAGATCGTTGTTGTGGTTTTTGTTTCTGCATTGCTGGGGATTCAACTGATGGCCTCGTGTGTGCTAGGCAAGTGCTTTACCACTGAGCTGTACTCTCAGCCCAGAAATCGGGGACATTTATTTTCCTACAAATGACTCAAGTTTATCCTCTATGGTAGAGTAGTACTCCACTGTGCATAAATAGTAGGAAAATGGATGGACTTTGAGACCATAATATTAAGTGAAATAAATCAGACAAACAAGTTTAAATATCTTATGGTTTCTCTTATACGAAAAACCCAAAATGTAAATAAGGTGCAAAATAAAAGATAAATAATAGGAAGTAGGGAGATAGATCTATTTCAGATTGGAAGGGGATCAAGAGATAGAGGGAGAAAGGAGGGAGGAAAAAAAAGTAGATGTAAAAAGAATTGAAATGTCTATGTACATGTATCAACTTGACACAAGGAATGTAATCATTATGTAATGCAGACATGTACTAATAAAAAACTGAAAAAAATAAGTACCAAACACAATGTTAAAAAGAAATAGTGAACATTATATTATATTAATGTAAGACATTTAATTGGAACTTTGTTTGAGACAGGATTTCACCATACAGTTCAGACTGGCCTTGAACTCACTTTGCATCCCAGGCTGGTCTCAAACTTGCAGCAATACTCCAGCCTTAGGCTCCAAGTGCTGAGATTACAGGTGTGTACTACCATACCTGGCTTAATCAGAGCCTTCAAAGTAGCATGTTAATATTCAAAAGTGATTCTAAATATCAAATCACAATTCACTGAAAGCCTCATTTAAGGTGGGGAGGATACTAGACATTTCACTGTCTCTCTGGCTCATCAATCTGAGGTAGATTTTACCCTCACCTAAAGAAAAGATGAGCTGCAGGTCCTTCAAGCAATCTTCCTGGAACACTGCTTTTGCCAAGTACATATTTAAGAAAATACCAGTAAACTCAAGCTTATTTTATGAAATGGCCATAGTAGAAAAGAAGGTGCATTGCCATTAAATTTGATTAAAATAATAACATACTTTCATAAATATCATGTGTTGAGCTCTATGCTAATTGTTGGAGAATCAAAAATAAAGAGATTCAGCTGCTGCCCTGAAGATACTGAAGAGAACAGCACAGAGACTGGCAGACACAAATGCCCATGAAGCCTTAGGGAACCAGGTTACTGCCAGGAAGTGGGGTGTGTGTGTGTGTGTGTGTGTGCGCGCGTGTGCACGCACTTCAAGTAAGCAAGGAACACTAGCTTACTAACCACAGTTTTGACTAACTTTACAATATGCAGATTGTAGTATCATTTTGAGTCAACAAAATGCACATCCATTTGACATTTATATGCATGTAGATAAGTAGTCAGATGAAAATAGCTGCAGTCTACTGTCTAGTCTGTTACTTCCATTCCAAATTTACAGTTCAACATCAGGCACCCACCCAGTATCCCTTTGTTTCAAAAAATACTGAACTCAGATTTCTGACATCTGGTTTTGGTTTCTTTAAGCAGGCTGTAAGTGCAATAAGTGGTGCCTGAATTTGACACTGGATGTGGAAACATCCTACCTCCAGAAACCCCTTCTGGTTAGGGTCCATGTGGTTCAGGGGAATGTAGGCATCATCTGTCTTCTGGCAAACCACCATTGCATGCCTTTGACTGAAAGTTCCACGGCCAACATCTTGGCCACTCAGACGGACATTAAAACCTTAAACAGCAAACAAGAAAATAAAATCCAGATCCCTGTGAATAATCCAACTAATAATAAGGCACGGTTACTCTGAATTTATTTGTTTATTTTTTGAGACAGAATTTCACTCATCTTTGGACTTTTCTTAAAGTAATAGATTCTCCTTATTAAAATAATCCTTTCTTATATCCAAAAGTCTATGATCAAGGTAAAATGGTATAGGAATGGAGAGTCATTACCTGCCCTCTAATTTTTGGAGAAAATATCTTTCTAATACATCCTACACTAAACCCAGTGTTTCCCAGATGTAACTGTGCCACTGTCTCCACTCTGTGATGAATGCTGTCACATGACTCACGCTGTGATCAAATCATGTTATCACGGGACATGTTTCAGGACTTCTCTAGCCAATGAAAACAACAGGAAGGAAGTAGCTGTGATCCAGAAAATCACAGAAGTCACACATAACCAGTGCCATTTACCGCATTCTCTATCTGCTGTAAGGAATACCTTACCTTGAGCAAGTAAAGAGCCCAAGGCCAGGGCTTCTGCCGTAGCCCAGTCTAAATTTGTCCCACTCATCACTTTCTCCATTCTGGACTGCAGAGTGGAAGGGAAGAGAAAAGAAACTTTTTAAGAACCCATATCCTTTTTTACACTGAGTTCAAAAAAATTTAATGTAATTATGGTAAGCAGCAATAACACAAGTTTGAATCAAAGCAATATGAGCGGACATAGTAGAATTATGACAGCAGCTACACACAGTGTAAAACAGGCAAAGCCAATATATACTTCACCTTAGTGGTCACCTTTGTGGAGCTAAGAGAAGAAGGAATTAGGAGGGGTACTGCAAACTTCAACTGTAATATCTGACTTCTTAAACTAGGTGGTGAGCATAGAACTTGTTAAAATATTTCTATAATTCAGAGGGTAGAGCTCCTTTATCCAAGCTGAAAAAAGATGAACATGTTTAACTCTTTCCTCTTCTGGTTTTACCACTGAAAGTGCCCTGTTTGGGAAAACCTATTAAGTCCCAGGCCAACCATGACGATTTGTCATCCTGAGGTTAACAGAAGATGATATGTAAAACCTCAGCATGTTTAAGGGTTTAAATGGTTACCTTCAGGATATACGTGTTGAATTTTGTGTCCTTTATTTAAGCTACCTGAAAGAATTAAAGTGTATGTTGTTCACTAGTTGGAAAGATGAAAGTAGACATTTCTGTATTTGTTTACAATAAGCATGCATCATGAAAAAAAAAAAAGAAAAAATCTGAATCAGCTGACTCTCAGCATCAAAGGAATTCTAAGATCAGTTCCTAGAATCTAATAATAAACACTAAACATTCATCAAATGAATTAGCAACAAAAAGACCAGACCAATATCAATCCCTTTGCTGAGCAAAAATAAAAAGCGCCGAGGGGCAGATTCCAGCACCTCACCTGCACGTACATCTTGAGAAGGCTGCTGTGTATCTGCAGTTCCCCGGGCACCTGCACGGACCTGGCGCCAACAAAGCGCAGGAGGTCAAGGGGCACGCCCGTGTTCCAGGTGGTGACACGTGCTGCCGGCTGGGTCAGGCCCTGCCAGTGGGCCTGTAGGTTGGTGGCTGGGGGACTGTAGTGGGCCATGTTCTTCAAATGGCCATTTAACTTGGCATAGTAGGAGGTTTTTATTTGAGACACTTCTTCCTGAGTCATGAGTCCATTGGCAATGAGGTGCTCTGCATATGTGTCTGGGATGCTCTTTCGGGCTCTGTGCAAGAGAAGGGGAAAGTGAGACAGACAATCACTGCAAAAGTGAGACAATCACTGTCAAGGGCACTGGAGGATGTTATCAATGAAAAGGCACTTAGGAAATGTTCTGAAACCAATAGCGGTGGTGGTTGTACAATGTCATGACTGTACTAAATGCCACTGAATCATTCACTTTAAAGTAATGTAGTAAAATCTACATCATATTACTTTACTCTCAAAAAATTAACAAAATAATTAAGTAAATGAACAATTCATTAAAGGCACTCAGGAGTCACAGCTTTTGCTAGGCAAACATAAGAAAATAAACTTCCCATGGTAAGTTTTTGACTACATTCAGATAGAATAGTGGAGTTTTTCCATGACTTGGTAAATTGTGGAGAGCTATTTATAAGGTTGACTCACCTTACCTGTCTATTCAAAACTCCCTTTATTTCACAAAATACTGAGCCTTAGGGGGCCACCACCAGTTTTAGGTTGCTCTACGAGTCCTTTAACTATAATGATTAGCACATAGTTGAAAATATAATAACAATTGTGCCTTTTTACATTGGTATAATCCTTTAAAATATAAAATTTGTTAACATATTATCATATTTAATCCAGACAAGAGTGAGGGTTTGGATGTTTTCCAAGGAACCCTGAGGCACCTACTTGTTCAATTACTGAGCTCAGAGCTAAACCAGAAGCCAGCTTCCAGTCCTCCTGAGCAAAGCTCCTCCACTACCTATGACCAGGAAGGCCTGCTCACTGCCTCCAACTTTATCCCTCTGCTTCAACTTATAGTCTAGGAGGAATCAGAGTGTGCCTATGTGGAGGGGTCTGTTTTATTTTCTAGTATGTAGGAAAGAAAATGCCAAAGTTATGCATCTCTCTCTGCCACATTAACCATCCGTATTGATGCTGTCCAACAAAAGTAAGACATGAGCCACCTGAGTAATTTTAAATTTTCTGGCAGTTACATTAGAAACAGTAAAGAGAAACGGACTTAACCTTAGTAATATATTTTGAGTCAATTTATCTAAAATACTGTCACTTCAACATCTAATCAATACAGAAGTTAAGATATTTTCCATTTCTATGTCATCTTCTAAGTCCCTGAAATCTCAATAGACAGGTGTGTGTCCATCGGGACTGGCCACATCTCATGTGTTCAGTGGCAAGTTAATGTCTAGCAGTTTTTGTATTTGTACTGCTAGAATGGTTCTAAACATTCATTAAAATGTCGTGTGTTACTTCCTGCTAGGCGCAAAGCAAGTCCACATTTATGGTATGGAGAAGCAAACATAACGGTCCTGTTCCTGACCCTACCAATGCCACACTAAGCAGCTAGATTTGCCTAAGTCCTAAGTCTTCCCATCTGCTCAGTAAGTTGTTAAGTTGCACATTTGCTATTCATTGAGGAAATATGGGGATTTTGAGGATGACGGAGAACTCCCTTGAGATATATAGGTGACTGTTTAGCTTTAGATCTGGGGTGTCCCCAGTCTCATGTATTTGGAAGGAAACTAGGCCACAGGCCAATGGATTAGTCCACTGAGGAGTTCATACCTGAGTTGCTACTAGAAGATGGCTGGAGGCAGATCACTGGGATGTGACCTGGAAAGGTGTACCTCATGCCCCAGCTTCTTTCTCTCTCTGCTTCCTAGACACCATGGCATGAGCAGTTTTCCTCTGTGATACATTTTCACTATACCCTTCCTGCCTTAGAGCTATACCAACGTGAACTGAAAGCATTGAGCCAAAATACCCACCTCTTTAAGTTCTGGGTGTCAGGTATTTTTTTCCATAGAGAAGAAAGGGACTGAGACAGATTTTGGTACTGGACGTGGTGTTATTGTTGGACTATACCTGACCATGTGTTTCAGAAGCCTTTGGAACTGGTTCATAGGAAGAGTTTGGAAAGGTGTGAAGATGCTGACCAGAAAAGCCCTAAAATGCTGTAAGCTAAGCTTGATGGGAGATTCTACTCAGAGCTCAGAAGACCAGAATGCTAACTGAAAACAGTATGAAGACCAGGTTCAGGAGATGTAGGTTAGGGACAAGAACTCTGTTGGCAGTTGAACTCCAGGGCATATTCATTATGCACTAGCATAAAACTTGTCTTTATTTTGCTCCTTTTGTGGAAGACTGAGATTAAGGGCAATGGACTAATTAATCTGGTGAAGGAAACCTAAAGGCAGCCTAGCATTCAGGCTGTAGCATGGATATTGCTTGCTGCTTTGAGTAAGATCTATACCAAGATTCAGTACCAAAAAGTCTATTTAAAGCTTTCAGTTTTGCCAGAAAGAAAGGACCCACAAAGTTGAACTAAACGAGAGCATGGTTGCTAATATGATTAGCCTTAAATATTAGCCACATACTTTACATAGGATAGTACAAAAGATGACTTAAAGGCACCTTAATTGGCCAGACCCACTCTTTGCAGGCTCAAAGGTACAAAAGGGAAGACTCTGCTTTGAGAAGAGAGCCCCCGAGCATGGCACTCCAAAATGGCAGCCTAGGGAATTGGTTTCCCAGGATTCAGTTCACAGTGCTCACCTACCCAGTCATTCAGAGTGCCTTGAAATGATCCAAGGGGGCCTGGATACTTCTCATGCTGGGAGCAGACTTTGGTATCCTCGTCAGGGTTTTGGTTTTACAGACAGCAGAATGCCAGAGTTGTTGGGTCAGGAAGGCTTCCACTCACATTTGGGAAGGCCAGTGAGGCCAGGGAGTGTGTGCTCAAGAAGGCAGTGTGTGAAGTATAGTGAAGTTGAGGTGCAGTGCAGGCCCTAGAAGGATGGAGAAGCCAGGGATATGGGACATCTGAGGAAAGCCATAGGCAGTGAGCAAAGCCAGCCTAAGAGAGAGGCCGTGAAGGTTACAACCACCAGCAAAGTCAGAGAGGTGGGGCCACCTAAGCCCTTTGTAGTTCACATCTCATGGGCACAGGTGCTGGACCTGAAGCTATGGAATTTAGTTTTTGCCCTGCTGGGTTGTGGTCTTGCTTTGTTCTAATTTCCTTCTATTTCCCTATTCCTCCTTTTTGTATTGGGAATGTTTATCTTGTGCTTTGTATGTGAGCAGTATTTAACTTATTTTTAAAAAGCAGGGCTCATGCCTTAGAATTTACACTGAGTCTCAGAAGAGACATTGGGCTTGGACTTTTCAGTAATGCTAGAACTGTTAAAACTCTGGCTACACTTAGAGGTAGACTAAATGTATTTTGCTTAAAGAAATGGATGTGAGTCTTTTGGGGACCAGAGAAAGAATGTTATGATTCAGATCCAGGTATAAAGGTGACTGTACCAAGGCGACAGTATATTCAACAACAACTTCTTACTAGGAGGTGGACCCTGGTTAGAAGTGGTCACTGGGGGTGAGTCCTGGAAGGGTGTGTCTCCCTCTATGGCTCCTCCCTTCTCTCTCTTCTTCCTGGCCACCATGACATGAGTACCTTTCCTCTGCCAGGCACTTCCGCAATGCCCTTCTTGCTTTGGAGCTAGGCGACCATGGACTGAAAACACTGAGCCCAAATAACCTTCTTCCCCTTTAAGATGTAATTTGTTTCATCCCATTGAAGAGAAAGTGACTGAGACAGTTACCATCCCAGTTTGCCTAGGACTGTCCCAGTTTAGCACTACAAGTCCCATGTCCTAAGCAAACCAATGCAATCGTTTACCCTACCTATCTATTAAAAAATAGTAGGGCTGGTGCCCTAGCTCAGTGATATATCACTTGCCTGGAATGCACAAGTCCTGGATTCCAGTTCTAGCACCAAAACAAATGTACATGTGCATGTGCGTGTGCGTGTGTGTGTGTGTGTGTGTGTGTACACAATAGTGCAAGAACTGTGAGGTCAAAGGATATATTAACGAAGGTTTATAATTGTACCTGATGATTCTGTACATGACTGGATTGGTAAAGAAAGGCTCATCCAGTTCATTGTGGCCCCACTGCCTGTAGCATAGCAAATCAACAATCACATCCTTGCGGAATTGGCGCTGATATTCAAAAGCCAGTCGTGTGGCCCGGACCACTTCCTCTGGCCTATCTCCGTTAACATGGATGATGGCACAGCCCACAAGCTTCCCTGAACAGAGGGAGACAGACATGAAGCAGACCAGTTAACCTGGAATTAGATTAGCCTTCCCCCAAGACCTACCTACCACTTGTGAGGAAAGACATCCCATGTCCTAAAGATTTTTTTTTTTTTTT